>PVIR01024518.1:0-25852 GCA_004026965.1 Petromus typicus | reverse complement strand
GCCTGGCTGGTCTCATGAACACTCTGTCTACCTTCTGGGGCTGCTGAGGGAGGCAGAGCGAGATTTACAACAACAGTTGTTCATTCCAGCCCAACTGGTTTGGCCTGGGCAAGACTGTGTTTCTCAGAACAGCTTTTCAACATTCCTGCATGAGCTGAAATGCATGAAAATTTCAGTTGTGAAATAACCAGATGTTTTTGTCAGGGAAGAAATAGATGACCCAGAGGAGACCGGAGGACAGAGTCGGGGGCTGGAGCAGGCAACCGGTGCTCCAAAAAGGCCGTGTCCTTCTCACAGTTCTGACCAGCACTCGCCAGGATTAGCCTACTTGCGCTGCAGCCAAACGCCACTTAGCATCTTCCTTCCTGAGGACTCCACTGGGTCTGTGGGTCTGTGAGGCTGAGGAGCCTCTGACACAGCCCGCGGCTTCCACTGGAAACTGGCGAGGAGGGTCCATGGCGGAAGTGGTGACAGGGCCAGGCAGAACGGGCTCGGTGAGGCAGGTGGAACGGCTGCAGAATGTAGTAGGAAGGTGGTGGACTTGGAAATGGGGAGTCAGCCACGTGCCTCGGCTGACTCCCCATCTGCCCAGTGATGGGCTTGGACCAGACTTCCCGGGGTGCTTTTCTTACTCCTCACTTTTGCAAGCCCTAATTTCACACTTCCTTATGGACAATACACTGAAATGGGCCTTGAGGAAATAACTTCTTCCTGACCCGTTTGTAGATAAAAGACAGAATTTTCTTTTTCAATAAAGGTGGCCTTTCCTGGTTTGAAAATCATTACTACTTCCATAGATAAACTGAACGAAATGTATATTGTACTGGCCATAGCTATAGATATTTTTTAAATAAGTCTTGATTTCAAGTATGCTGACCAGTATCTTAGCAAGAGTTATAATGTTAATTAGGAAAACATGGTCATAAATACCTGGCCGGGGAGGGGGAAGAGGGGGCTACATCACTGTTTTGGCGCTGGGTATAAGGTTCGTGGGTCTCTCAAGGGGCGTCTAGTGCGGGCTCCTGAGGGTGAATAGCCCAGGTCGTGCGGCTCCTGCCCCTGGTCTCGGCCCCTGGGAAGACACGAGGCCACCCTGCACCTGTCCACGCTGCCGCAGAGCCTCCCAGCGATGCTCCCTGGTGGTCCACACCTGCTACAACTCACTCTCTTGCTATCTCTTTTCTCCATGTCCTAAAATCTTGCTTGGTTGTAAGACGGAAGGGGCCTTTGGAGAGAGGATATAACCGGGAATGAGCGGGACAAGGGTGGTGAGCCCGCGCTCGTCCTTTGTGCCCGCCACACGCCACACTCTGATTCCAGAGACACAGCAGACTAGCGCTGCTCGCGCCTGGCGACTCGCAGCTTCCCAGGCAGCGCTCCACGCTTTCCAAGTGCTACCAGCACCTGGGTGATTTGTTTCACATTACTCTTGTAAAGTTGCTGCCTCTCCCGCAGCCGCGTCAGCATGCCTCTCTCTTCTTCAGACAGCGCCAAGAGAAACTATTAAAAATGTGTTTGAAATTACACATTCCCCGCTCCCCTTGACAAGAGGAGCTTTGCAAAGCTCGTTAAGAGAGCTGGAGAAAATTCCACAGCACATTTCTGGGTTTATGGTTATTATTTTGCATGTGCAGCAGAGCTAATAGAATACAACTTCGGACGTCCACGAGACAAGGGAAGATGGCTGCCTAAATCTCAGGCTGCAATGCCGGAGGGCGGAGGTGGCCACTACCCTGGCCGCTCACCTCCACTCACGGTACTGGCGGACTTAGTGAAAGAGGAAAGCCTAGGCTCCGAAGGCAAAGAGGAAAGGAACAAATTAGGCAGGTTTTGGAAGGAGTCCTCTCCTCTTTCTCCTCCTCCACCCTCCCTTATCCTTTCAAACGTCAGATGGGCCGAATTCAGCTTATTTTACAGCGTCGCTCCAACTCCATAAAGCTGAGCTCAGGCAGAGCTGGACTCTGAGACTTGTAAATAATCTCCTACAGGAGCCTCGCTAAGTGGAAGCAGCCTGCTCAGTTCAGCTTTCTCCTCTGGTTACCATCAATGGCCTCCAGACATCTCCGTTTCTTACATAAGGGTCCAGCAAGCAAAGTCCTGGCTCCATTGTCTATGCTGGAAAGACTCCGAGGACCTTCTGCTCGTCGGTGCACTCGCCTGACTGTGTACAAACTGGGAACCACCACAGTACGACTCTGCAGACAGCCCTCCTCCTTCGTGTTTCTCCCCAGAAGATGTGCATGCCTGGCCAGTGTACTGCTGAGCAGACCCATCGGAAGTGAAATGCTCTAGGCTGCACTGAAAATGTTCTTTGCTATAAAAACAATGAAGTCCAGCGATGTTTCTGTTGAGCACAATGTGAAACAGCACCATTTGATCTTGGGCCATGGAAATCAGTTTCACAAGCAACAGCAAAAACGCGCTGAGCATCTCTTAACAAGAAACATATACCGAGACATCTAGCATGTAAGGGAACCTATCATGTTAAGTGGGTTTTAAAATCCCATTAAAAGTGCCTGCTTCTAGTGATTCAGGAGAAGTGTAGGGGTAGCTAGGCATACGGGCAGGAATGCTTCACTCTCTGGGGTGCAGAGACACAGGTGGAAAGACCCTCCCACAACAGCGCCTCAGCAAGAGGATGCAAGTGGTGGCTGAGAGCAGCCTAAACCGCGAGCAATGTATCTCACCAGGCACTACCTGAATTTCCTGCTTTCTAGGCGACTGTTCTGAGGAAGGCAGAAATGTGCTGAGGATCCGGCGAGCAAGGGACAAGATATCCGCAAGCCACATATCCAGAGTGTGTGAGCAGTCCTGACAATTCCATAGTGAGGAAGGAAAATAATTAGGAAAAGGGGAAGAGACCTGAATGGAAATTTCTCAACGGGAGAGAAACCGTCAACGGAAAAAAACTGCTCAACATCCACGATCGTCATGGAAAAGAAAATAAAAACCACACTGAGATATTATCTCACATCTATCTGAATAGCTCTTATCAAAGAAGCCTAAAAGTAACAAGGCTGGTGAGGGTGTGGAGAAGAGGGAATCCGTGGACCCTGGCCCTGGACAGTTAGTACAGCCATTATAGAAGACGACATGGAAATTCCCCCCAAAAAACTGGAGAATGGATGGAGGAAGAAATGCAGCACAGGGCACAGTGGAAAACCGGCCAGCCTCACAAAGAACAAAATTCCGTCATTCATGAAATGGGGGCAACTGGACAGCATCACATTAGGTGGAATACGTCAGGAGCAGAAACACGAATACTGTATGTTTTCACTTAGGTGTGGAATCTAAAGCTGTGAGACTCATAGAAACACAACAGCTGAGAGATGCAGAGAACAAGATACTCTTGTACAAAATCTCAGTTAGACAAGGCAAACTGGTGGAAGGTTAAGGACAGAATGTTGTCCATTTCACAAAGAGGGGATTGCAAATGTTCTTATCCTAACAGTTTTATTTGAAGCGATGAATATGTTACCTAACTTTAATCATGTCACACTGCGCTTATAAACCATAACATTACATTCCAGAAACTGTCGGTTTATAATAAAAATTAAAAACAAAAATTACCGAGCAACTTGCCACACTTCAAATGGCTCCATAACCTTTTGTGAGAGGTTGCCTTTGAAGCCACACCGGATTGTAGGAGGAACAGAAACGCACCTGGAAGAACCCAGCATGTACTGGTCATCATGTCTGACAGACACGGGATTGAGATATATGGGAAAAGACTCGGGTGAGAGCAGCCGCTGTTGCTGCTCCCTCTTTGACTCCTCCCCACACGCTTACCACACTTACGATGAAATCGACACCAGCCTACCAAGCTCAAAGCTCCCTCCCCAGTTTCAGGCATCTGCAGACTCACTTCTCCTGAAGGCCACCACGGCCGTTTCCACCTGGCCAGTCCTCCTGAAAAGTTGTCATCCTGAGCCCCTCCTGCGCCGCTCTGCGGGGAACAGCGTGGGGAGCTAGCATCTGGCCTGTGGCCCCACTGGCCTCAAGCCACATGGAGGTGGCCACGCGGGCATCAGATTCTCCCCACCATTGAATTTAATCACTGGCAGGGAACTGCAGGCAATTTTCTTGGACCTTCGACTTATTTACTTGGATTTACGGATGTCTGCCCTGCCCTGCGGGATCAACTACTGGGATTGTTGCGGACATTTGCCCCACACTGTAGAATCTTAAACTACAAGGATTACTGCATTAGGATTATGGGCCTTAAGATTTACTGGGACTTACTAGGATTTAAGATCGTCTGACCTGCCCTATATAATCTTCATCTACAGGGATTATTGTGGTACTGCCCTGTCTTACACATACTAAGATTATGGGTTAAAGGCTTAGTATCAAATAAAGGTGCACAAGCTCGAGTTACAGGTTCTTCTGCTTCTGCTTCTGCTGCTGCAATGTTTGGCCTTTGGCTGCCACTGCTCATAGTAGCAAGAGTTGAGCCCGGGCTCAGCCTTTTTCTCAAAGTTCTGATTTTGTTGTTTGTTGGTTGTTAATCCTTTTGCTGTGGGATTCACGGGGGACTGGAGTTTGCCACGAGGATTCTGGCTGTGTCCTCTTCCCCAGGCTCCCACATTTGGTGCCCAACGTGGATGCTAGTGATTTGGGGCTCGCTTCAGATGGGGCTGAAACAGCCTGCTGCAGTGGTAAGACTAGAGCAGCTTGCTCTGGGGGTAAGGCTGGAGTCACAACAGGATGAGAAGAAACGGACAAAACTAAACAGAGAAGCATGGCCAGAAGCAGGGGTAGCCACAGTCACCTGAACTGATTGAGAGAGTTTTAAAACAGAATAGACTAAGATCCAAGTGCTTAATGTTTGAGGAGAAAGACAGACTCCTCTTTCCCTAGCTTCATGATGAACAGTTCCCATGTGTTCCCATGCTATTAAATTAATTGTCCTTATCTTGGGAAAAGATGTAACATATTTTTCTATATCTTTTAATAATTTTCTCACATTTTTCCTTGGTACCAAATCCTCAGCTCATTTTAACAGCAACTCAAGCTATTTGGCAAAATCATGCGATCCAGTGACAGAGACTGACCCATACTGTTGAGTTCACAAAGATAGAAAATTTTTCCGAACTGAACACACCACCAGCATCCCTCACTTACTTTGGAAATCTGTGTGCTATTCCCTGTACCATGAGCATGTCTGACAGGCAAATTCACCAGTGGATCTGACCCAAATCCACGTAAGGGCACCAAATGTGGAAGCCTGGGGTGGAGGACACAGCCAGAATCCTCGTGGCAAACTCCAGTCTCCTGTGGATCCCACAGCAAAAGGATTAACTACCAACAAACAAAATCAGAACTTTGAGAAAAAGGCTGAGCCCGGGCTCAACTCTTGCTGCTCTGAGCAGTGGCAGCCAAAAAGCCAAACACTGCAGCAGCAGAAGCAGGAGCAGAAGAACCTGTAACCCGAGCTTGCACACCTTTACTTGATACTAAGTCTTCAACCCATAATCTTTTTTTTTTTTTTTTTTTTTTTTTTTTTTAGATTTTTTTGAGACAGGGTCTCGCTTCGTAGTTCAGGCTGGCCCTGAGCTCAGCCTCAATCTCACATCACAGCAATCCTCCTGCCTCTGCCTCCCGAGTGCTGGGATTACAGGCGTGAGCCACCATGCCTGGCACTGTGGTATGTGGTACTGGTTGCTGCTGGGTGTGAGTCTCCACACCCAGTATTGTATGTGGTTACCAGGGGTCGAACCCGGGTCCTTGCATTTGCAAGACAGGTGCCGGAACCACTGAGCTAACTCCCCGGCCCTCAACCCATAATCTTAGCATGCATAAAACAGGGCAATACCACAATAATCCCTGTAGTTGAAGATTATATAGGGCAGGTCAGACAACCTTAAATCCTAGTAAGTCCCAGGAAATCTTAAGGCCAATAATCCTAATGCAGTAATCCTTGTAGTTTAAGATCCCACACTGTGGGGCAGATGTTCACCATAATTGCAGTAGTTGATCCTTCAGAGCAGGGCAGACATCCATAAATCCAAGTAAGTAAGTCGTAGGCCCCAGTAAGTTGTCCGCAGTTCCTGACAGGCAGTGCCTGGTTCACTCATTCACATTTGCTCTTTGCATATAATGGGCAGGAGCTGGGCCAGGCCCCGAGGATGCTGTGCAGAGCGAGGCAGAGAAGAGCTTCTTCTCTCTCCTGGTGTTTAGATTCTGAGGCAAACAAAACATCTGCATCAGCAACAAAGTCAGCAAGGTGCTCAGGATGCTGTTAAATTCTAAGAAGAATATGACCAAGGTGCTGAGATGCTGAACACAGGTCAGGTGGAGACTCTGGATGGAGTTGTCAGATATGCTCACGGAGGGGTGAGGCATGGCTAAGGCGGTATGACAGATGCAGCCGGCTCCACAGAGACCTGGGCCACAGAAGATTCCACATGCAGCACGCTGCCTAAGGCAGAGAGAGCTCATCTGCAGGGAGGGAGGCACTGCCTTGGCTAGGGAAAGAAGGAGGCAGGAATGAGGGTAGAAAGAAAGGCAAGACCGATCACGTGGGCAACGCAAGACATAGCCAGATGACTGGGGCTCACCCCCAGCCGGTGAGAAGTCATCTGAAAAGGGTCAGCAAACAGAACGGTGCGAGGACTCACCTGCTACTTTTCAAAGATCCTTGACCCTGGTGTGAGGACACTACAGGCCATGGTGTGAAAACCAGGGTGTCGTAGGTCATGGGTTTGCACAGCACATGAGCTCTGCCACACACTATTTCAGCTGTGGGGGGTGGGGGGATGTGGAGGCAAGTTATGCAGTGTCCCTGGCAGTGAGAGTCACCTTCCGGGGTCCGAAATCTACACCGAGAGTCACTGGCCAAGGTGTCTGCAGTCAACCCCTCTGCACAACACACATAGGTTTGGGTTGAATTTTAGAAATATTTTCTTGTTATAAAAAAAATTCCACCTCTCTGGAAGACAACAGGGGACCCAAGGCATTGCTGCGCAGAACCGCTCTCCAGGTAAGAGGTCAAATTTTTAAGTTTATCGCCACGACCACCCTGAGCCCCAGAATCTAGTGTATGTGTCACAAAAGTGGGAGATGGAGGTTGCTCCCAAGACAAGGTAGCAGGGGAGGTGAAGGTAAATGTCCGCTCCTGGTTTGAGCAAATACCTGGAGTTTTGACTGATGGTCTAATTTATTGCATCTGTCCCTGCAGGGGAGGTACCTGTGCTTCCTGCCAGACACTCAGGCCCTGGCTGACTCCTGCCATCTCCTCCTCCCACCAGACTGGCTTCTTGTTCTGTTATGCAGAAAGCTCTGAGCTGTGCATCAGCACTTAGGAGCACAAGGCCGCCACCTTGCGCAGCTCAATGAATCATCCCGACAAGTCGTGTCCATTTTTCTCTTTTGCAGAATCAATGTAATTTCTCACTGACTGAGCCAATAGCCATCCCAGCCAAATGAGTTGACTGCTATCTTTTGAAAACTTGAAATAATGAAGTACTGTGGTTTTCCTGAAACCTCTTGAAAAAGTTATTTCCAGGCTGACACAGCTGGCCAGCTTTTATTTAGGAACACATCTTTATATATTCACTTCAATTCTCTGGAAGAGAAAATGTCCCAGAAAATGTAAATATAGCAATGCCACGGTTACTATTCACCCATCAGTCCCTTGATTACGACTGCGCTGAGCAAGCACAACCTTGTGGGAGGTGGCGCTGCCCGGACTCTATGAAAAGGGACTCTTGTTGCCTTTGAGGGTTTAAAATCAAAACGAAAGCTTTTCAAAGCCATCAGAAGGCAAAAATCAATCTAAGCACATCCCTATAACACAAGAGTGTCAGAATTCATAATTCAGGGTTATAAATCTTTTTGCATTGGAGCAAAAATAAATATGCTCATGCGAGCATAAACCTAGAAACAGCAGGCATGCACACGCTCCGAGTGTCAGCTTTAATTTATTTCTTCACTTGGAAAAGGGAGACTTGCAGTTGGCTGCCCGTCTGGAGGGAACCTCCTCAACTCTTCTTCTGGCCCAGACAAAGCTCTGAATGTTGGAGGGACAAATCCAAAGAATAACACAGGAAGCTTTTTGACTTCTTACATTGAAAGTGAGTTCTTTGGAAGGAGGGGGCCAAAAAGGAGAACAAACCTCTTCTATAGCAATTTCTTTCGCATAACCTAAAACGCTTGGCACAGCAAAACCAAATACCAGCTCCCCCAAAAAAGAAAAAATAAATAAAAGTCTGCTTCGCTGCATGCTGTCTGACACATCTGGAGGGAATTTAGAAAAGACATTCATGAACTATCTCAGCTGCATTGAGACTTTTGTCAGGACGATGATGATATGTATATAAATATGTACACAATTATCCACGCAATCCTAAGTAGAAGTCGAAGTCTATAATGATTTCCCTTGGAAAGGGAAGGACATCATTATAAACTTAAAATTGGAGGAGAAAAATGCTGATGGAATGTCACGAGAGCTACACACGGGAAAAGATCAATGAAAGTACTATCAACAGAAATGATTACCTGTCATTTTAGTCAGTGGAATTTTGAATGAACTTTTCGCTTCTCTCCTGTTGTCATCCATTTGAGGCATAAAACAAAGAGCTTCCAATCCACAGAATAGAAGATCCAGTCCAGGGAAATTCTGGGCCTCTAAGAAGGTGAGTTCTGCATTACAGTCATGTTAGAAGTTTCCGGCCACTATCAACACTGTATATATGAGCTGCTTCTCTCTCAGGTCATCTAGAATCCGGGCTGGAGGTTCCAGATCCCTGGAGTCACCCCTGAGTTTAATGTTCCACTTTCCCTTGTCTTTAAAATAGCACTTCTGGGCCAGGGATTTAGCTCAGTGATTCTGGCATCTGCCTGGCAAGCACAAGGTCGATCCCCATCCCCGGTACCACACACCACAATGCTGGGCATGGCGGCTCACACCTGTAACCCCAGAACTCAAGAGGCAAAGGCAGGAGGATCATCTCAGGTTCAAAGTTAGCCCGGGCTACATAGTCAGTTCAGGGCCAGTCTGAAGTACAAAACAAGATCCTGTCTCAAAAAGCTAAAACTAAACTAAAATAGAGCTTCTTTTCTACCACATCACTTTTGTATTTAAGATAAAATGCGATAAGACATTGAAAGAATGTTTAAAACATAAAGTGCCTCAAATATACAGGCTATCTGTGCCCAGATTACTCTGGGAAGTCCAGAGTGGAGGATGCAGTGGAGTCATTACCATCTTGTGGGGTAAACCAGCTTCCACTTCTCACCTAAAGGCCCGTGTGGGGTGGAAGGTGGGATATGGAGAACAGAAGTGACCGCTCTAGAAGTCCACGCAGCTCTCTGGGCTGCAGGAGCCGGAGATCAGGTTCCACAGCCAGGACTGACCTGTCCTGCCATTCAGAAAGTCAGCGGAGGCCTGGCTTGCTAGAACTATAGCCTCACTTTTCCAACCCTCTGTCTTCCATCGTTAAGGTTAGCGAATTGACTCCCGTGCAGAATCAGTCTTTGTAGAGGAAAATAGATGGCTGACCGTTTCACTTAATGCTCTATTATTTCAGAAGGCAAAGTCCCTTAACTAAGCATGCCAAGACCCACAAAAGGCCAGGTGCTAACAGCATAGCCTGGGTATGCTAAGTTGGAGCTCTCAAAAGGGGTCTCCAAGAACCAAGAGTCAGTTGACAGAACCCCTTGAGCTCTTTGAGTGCAGCTCCTAAAGATGGACCAAGTCTACATGCGCAGACTCAGAGCTCCTCCTGCGCATTCAGTGCCTCTCCACCACTAAACGGTTTATCTCAGCCATTGACGGTTTATCACCTATGACAGTTCTGGTACTCATCATTTGTTAAATGCGTCCAGTTCTCTAAATCTGTGGGTTCCATATCAGAGGGTCCAACCAACCTCAGATTAAAAATAGCCAAAACAAAAATTAATCTATAATGAACACAGGCAGGCTTTTTCTTATAATTTATTCCCTTAAAAAAAGAGCTATTTACATAGGCTTTACATTATAGTAGGTATTAGTTTTGGCTTAGATAGGATTTGCCCCCTCAAAGGGTTACATGTGAGAAATTTGGTCCCTATTGTGAGGATATTAAGATGTGGCAGGGCCTTGAAGAAGGGTTGGCTGAGGGGGTCAGCAGTTCTCTTGGGGCCCCAGCTAGAGGGTTATTATAAAATCAAGACTGGCCCCTACCTGTTCCCTCTGGCTTCCTGTCTGACTATGTGATCCTTTTAATACATATACTCTACCCTGTTCCCACAGGCATGAGGTCCTTTCCAAAAACAGTAGCATCTCATTTGGACTTTGAGCCTCCAGGACTGAGTGGAATAGACTCCTTTTATATTTAAGTCACCCAGCTTCAGGTATTTTATTATAGCAACCAAAAATGGACTAATATAGTATTAAAGTACTCTAGAAAAGATTTAGAGTATAGAGAAGAGAGCTGGGGATTTAGTTCAGTGGCATGGTGCCTGCCTTGCAAATCCATGCCCTTGAGTTAAATCCCCAGTCCAAAAATAAAGTATAGAAAAGAATTGCTTGGTTATATTCGAATATACCATTTTATGTAAAGAATGTGAGCGTCTATGAATTTTGGTATTTGAGGTATGTCCTGAGGTCCATCTCACATTTACACCAAAGGGTGACTTTACCATGGAATACATTTTCAGTTATGATAGCTGTCTTAGTCACTTTTCCTTAATGCTGAGACAATACCCGACGCTCGAAGTTGAAGGAGTAAAGGTTATTTTGACTCACAGTTTGTAGGGGTTTGGGTTCATAGTTGGTTGGCTCCAAGGCAGGGTGGCATGGTAGAGGGGAAGCATGGAGAAGAAACAACTCATGCTGAGCAGAAGGCAGGAAGGCAGCGGGCAGGGAAGGAGTAACGTGAAGCAAGCAAAGACAGCAGCCTTCCATCTGCCCCTTGAACTGTGCCCAGTGCCGTGGCACTCACACCCAGGGCAGGGCAGCCTTACTCCTTCATCGCACCATTAATCATTCCCAGCATCACACACTCTAGATACTGCCATCTCTGTGACCATGTGAGGCTTTGGAGCAACATTGAGATACAAGCCATAAGGACAGAAATATATCCTCATTAACTAATCTGGGTCCATTGATTTTCTTTTTGCTAATGTCCTCTCCCTTTAGACTGGCTCCCGTGTTACCTGATCTCATCAGAAGAGAAAATCATTCCCTAGATTCATTTTTTTACGTCGAGCTCCCTCACTCCTCCCATGTCCTTTGCTTGTTGTCACACAGTCTTGGTAGCACAAAGGACCAAACACTGTCACTGATCATGAGTTCTATGGGTCAGCCAGGCCCTCCTGCTCACTTGCCCATCTGCTGGGTGGTTAAGGCTGTGGCCCTGTGGTCAAGCACAGGACACCTGGAGCTGCCTGTGACGAGTCATCTCTGTGCTGTGTGGTCCTTTGTTCCCAGTGGACCAGCCTGCACTAGTCTGGGTGACTGAAGGGCAAGGGTGTAAGTAAGAGCAGAGGCACACACAGCCTCTTCAGATGCAGACGTGAGATCGGCACAAGTTCTAGAAAATTCCACCAGCTGAAGTCACAAGGTTGGTCGATATTCAGTGGAGTAGACTCCTCTCTTGGTGTAAGGAACTCACTTCCAAGTCACACTGCAAATTGTGTGAATCCGGGAAGAGGCAGAGAATTAGGGCCATTTGATAATGTGCCTACTACATACCTTTTCCCTAAATGGATAGAACATGAAGTCTTATGTGGTCTGATTACAAAAGAACAGGAATGGTTTCTACACTTCAGTCCAAATGATTTCCTTGTCTGACCTCAGTAATCATCCCACAGAAGCAACAAAAATCCCAAAATAAAAATAGTTCTATATTATTTTTTCATGCGGGGCAGGGGTGGGAGGAGGAGGGTGGAATCTGGAATATGCCTCCTAGCAATAAAATCTTTTCATTAAAGAGGGAATGTTATAAATAAAAAAAGAAAGAAAATATATTGACTTTTTACCTTAATTTCAGGTTCACAATTTTGGAACATTTCCTATCTGGCCTTAAAGGAAAACATATTTGGGCTGGGGATTTAGCTTTATGGTTCCAGAGTCTGCCTGGCAAGCTCAAGTTCTTGAGTTCTATCCCCAGTACCACATACCACAGTGGAGCGCATAGTAATTCACACCTGTAATCCCAGCACTCAGGAGATGGAAGCAGGAGGATCACTGTGAGTTCAAGGCTAAGTTGGACTATATAGTGAGTTTAGGGCCAGCCTGAACTACAAAGTGAGACCATGTCTCAAAAGAAAGAAGAAAGAAAGAAGAAGGAAGGAAAGAAAGAAAGAAAGAAAGAAAGAAAGAAAGAAAGAAAGAAAGAAAGAAAGAAAGAAAGAAAAGCAGCTTTACTAGAGCACAGAATGTACTTCAGAGGGTGAAATTTCCAGCCCCTTGGTAGCTGGTACATTTAAAGTCTGTACAGCTTCCTGAAACCACAGATTGGTGGATTTTAATGTTTATTTCCACCCTAGTGACATGCCCTTGTAGTCTGCATCCAATTTGATAGCACTTTGGAGTCTGCACATTGCAACCATCTAGGTACTGACTGGGTCTGAAAGCCAGGGCTGGAGGTCAAAGCCCAAGGAGGAAGCCCAAGGAGGTCAAAGCTGAGAAAACCTGAACTCGGTTAAAAGGCTCCCCAGGGGCTATTCTCCCTGAAGCTGGAGGCTGAGTCACTTCGAATCCCTGGGAGGTAACTATGTCCTAGTGCAGGTAAAAATTCTAACGGAATAACCCATAGTGAGCTATTCTTCGCCCTTCACACCCATGCAGCCCCTTCCTGTGTGTTCTTCCTTCCTTGAGGTTGGGCTCCGCTGCGTGACTTGCACGTGTCGCGGTGTGGTGGCCACAGCAGAGGTTTGCTCCTCTAGGTCTCTGTGTGAGAAGAACATGCTCTGGCAGCTCCATAGTCCCAGGAAAATGAGGAACGCTTGGCACCTCGTCAGCCCGAACCTTGATGCCAACCTGCCCAACTCATCAGCAGATACACAAAGCAGAATGCAGTGTATTTTTAAAACCACTGCGTTTTAGGGCGCTGTTTCAGGCACTGTTGTGTGGCAATGGTGCACGGCGTAAGTCCTCACTGAAAACAGAACAGGTAATAAACAATCAGTCCAGCCCAGTATTTGGCGCATCATATGTGGTTTCTTTCTACACCTGCAGTATTTGAAAACTGCATCTTATCCATGTGTTTTGATTGTTCCTCTTTGATACTCACCAGTTCCCTCAATAACTGAGATATCAAATATAAACTGAGTAGAAAAAAGTAGATATTTTAGTAAAATTTATTTTTATTTGCATACCCCCAAAAAAATAGTTTAAAAGTCTTCATACAATCATCATGCAGCTTCAACAATTATCAGCATTTTAAGAATTTGTTGCTGCTATCCCAGTTTCTTGAAAACTATATTTTAAATTCCACATCTGTTAGAATATACCCTTGAGGTTTTGAGAATCTAAACTAGAAAATATTATCTCCCTTGCAGTAGTTCTTAAATTTGTGTTTGAGGAAGTCTACACCCGTGTAGAAACTCACGGGGAAAAGTGTGTGTGTGTGTGTCTGTGTGTGTGTGTGTGTGTGTGAATGCGTCCACCGAGAAGGCCCAGAGTTTGCATCAGACCTAGAGGGGGAAGTCCACACTCCTTAGGAAGAACCTGCACTGGTCTCGCCTGTTCTCTCCCAGCTCTGCCAAGTACCAGCACTTCACTCTTCCCGCAAGCAGAGGGAAGCCCGTGATGACAAGAGATCAGGTCTCCTGAGCCCAAGGAAAGCCCGAACACTCCAGATGGCAGGAATCACTGATTTGCTTATGTAGGCACAGAAAGAAGACCAGATGTCAGCTTTAATTCTGCTGTACTAGAAGTCACAGTCCCGTAAATGATCAGGAGAACAGCTCTGCCTTTCGGAACAAGTCTTAGAAGACTTAAGGGCTCAAGGTCTAAATCTCATCTGTTTAACAGTTCTGAATGCGCCTGCCAGCCTGTGTCCTTGGCCTGAAGAGAACATTCTCCGACCACGTATACTGAGCCTAGATCGGTTGTTCTTACATTTGAGAGAATACACAAATTGCCTGGAAGCCGTTAAAATCCAGATTTCTGAGTCCCATTCCAGACCTACTGAATTGGAGCCTCTGTGAAATCTGGATTTCCAATGAATTTGGTGCAACTTGTCCAAAGACCACACTCAGACAGGCTTCGGCTGAGGGACCCTCCGCCAGGTGTAGCAACCATCGGAAGCCTAAAGGCAGTCCCCCTTTCTCAAATTTGTATTTCCTTTCAGTCTGTAAAAAGGAAAACAAAGGAAACATTTCTGAAGTCTTTCACAGCCCCGCAGTCTGCTCTCTGCCTTGATGCCTGTGGGACCTGTGCGCCTCTGCTGAACTCGTCCGACTGCCGTGGTTTGGGGTTGGTGTTAAGCTGTAGGTTCTGGGAATTCTCAGAGCGGGAGAGCGGGGCCCGTGTGCGAGGCCACCAGAGGCCAACAAGCTGCAAAGGTGGCAGTGACGTGCGCAGAATGGAGAGTCAGACCCTGTTTGAATTTCTAAACCTATTCTTCCCCGCCAAACGTCACCTAAGCAATGAGACTCCAGAAGTTATCTTCAAACAGCGGGCAAGAACCTAACGAGGAGCCCAGAGCCCAGGACGGCGACCCAGCTGCCCACACTCTCCATGCGCAACATCAAGGCCACTCCTGCAATGTGGGTCTCATTATTGGCTCAAGGACAGCATTTCACAGACTTATAAGTTCAAGATGTTATTGAAAAACCCAGGGAGTGATTTTTAATCCCCTCCCCCAAGGGCTCTCTTAAATCACTTAAGGAAAAAAAACAACTCTTTTAACACAGTTCCACCCGAGTGGTCGTGTTTCTAAGGGTCTGGGGCAGCACACACGGGGGCCAGTGAAACTTGGGAGGAGGAGGATGATGCCACTTCCTCAGCCTGGGGGGGGGGGAGGCCTGTGACCCCGCTGAGCACATAAGCAGGCCCGCGTGGGTGGCCCCTGGGAGCGACACCTGTTTTGCTACTAAGTGCAAGATCAGAGACACAAATTTTCCGTAACATTATCCTAGGTGAAGCGCTGCCAGCACCGCAAAGCCAAGGGACTTTCTAGAGAAACGGCGAGCAAGATCTCACTGGTGCTCAGAGCACGACCTGCAAAGAGCTCCTGCGCGGACTGGCGAGGTCCGTGGACAGTCCTCTTCGCAGACCAGACCACTCCATGCCATCTGTCGCTGGACACTCACTTGTTCCCCTTTTGTGCTGTTACACAGTTCCACAAACTGTGTGTGCATGTGTGTGTATGCGCGTTCATATGCTTCAGAAGGTGAATTTCTACAATTCCCGCTGGTGGGTTAAGGACGCACATCTAATGTTTTAATAAATATTCCCATGTATTTTTCTAAACTATACAACTAAGGCAAATCCACCAAGAGTAGACACAAGTACTTGTTTTTCTACAATTGTATGAGTACTTCTTTTTAATTAATTTTTTATCACTCTCAGGGACATAAAATGGTCTTATTGCTATCCTTATTTGCATTTCTGTGTCAGGGTGAATACATTTGTATGATCACTGGTCATTTCACAAGTACTTTCTCTTCTGTGAATTTTATTTACACCCTGTGTCATATTAGGTCATCTTTTAATCATGAATTTCTAGAAGCTGAATAACATTAACACTTTTTTAAATGTGGGGTTTTTTCCACCCAGACTTGTTTGTCTTTTCTCATCCTTTGAAATACAGAGGTTTTTAATTTTTAGGTAGTCAGCTATGGAATGGGTCCTGGGTTTCCTAAAGGCTAAAGCCACCCACAGTCATAAATACGTAAGTTAAATTTTCTGTCAAAATATAAACAGTTTAAAAGTTTGGGAATTTTAAGTCCTCCATTTTAAATTGGGATTTTTGTGTTTATGGTGTGAGGTTTGGGGTCATGACGTCTGGAAGTGACTGCTGGATCCTGTGCTGAGTTGCTACTATGGCCATAAAGCCTGTCCCTGGGAGTCTATTCCCAAATGCTCCACTTTTGATTTCATTCCTGTGGCTGGGTCACATCACTTGTCCATAATACTTTCACAGTAAATTTAAATGTCCTTCTGTTCTATAATTATAATTATGTGTAATTACACAATTGTATCCTATCTATTTTTACACAAAAACTAGAAAATACTTTCTCAAAACTCTACCCATTGGAACTCTGCTTAAGATTATATCTGATGTTAAATCTTCCTATTAAGGTTCCTATGTAGATGTCTCCCTAGCGCTTCAGGCTTTGGGTGGGGCTTCTGAGAAGTGACGGGACCGTAGAAATGTGATATTCATCAGTGGATTTGTCCACTGATTATTTGATAACTAAATGTGATGCTGGCAGATGAACCTGGTTGGAGGAGATGGGTGTGTGGGGTGTGGCCTGGAAGGGTCCAGGTTCGTCCTCCTCCAAGTCTCTCTCTCTCTCTGTGTGTCTCTCTCTGTCTCTCTCTCTCTCTCCATCTCTCTCCCTCTCTCTGTCTCCCTCTCTCTCTCTCTCAATCTCTCCTCTATGTGTGTGTCTCTCTATCTCTGTCATGCTGTGAGCTCTTTCTTCTCCTCGATGTCCCTCTCCACACGCCAGCTGACTTTGGACCCTACAAACTGTGAACCAAAGTAAGTCTTTCCTCCTTGGAGCTGCGGATGTCAGGAATGAGAAAGTAAGACATTTCTTGTCAGAAACAAGTTAGGTATTCTTTTTTTTTTATTTTTCAAATTTTGTTTAGTATCCTCTGAGATTTTATAGATGTCTTCATTAGATTTTTACTCCACAGTCAGGATTGTGTTGTGAAAACAAAGGAAGTCTTGCCATGCAATTAATTCTTGTTATTTGAAGATTCAGTATTTGCAATTCGCCTCCTCAGTCAAGTGGATTCATAACGCCAAATCTTCTCCACTGCTCTTTTCCAGGCACCCACAAAAACACGCAGAATGGGGACAGCACTTACAGCACCTGGTGGACACGTCGCAAAAGAGGCTGAATGAGCAGTGTTCTACTTTCTTGTCTCAGCTTTTGTTGTATATACAAGTGTCTTTTTCACAGTACACTTACTGCTGTCATTTTTACTTCTGTGTGCTTTTTGCTAGTACTTTTACTGATGGAGATGACCCCCAAACACAGTGTTGAGATGCTGTTCGAGGGTTTCTAAGTGCAAAACAGCTGTGACGTATGTTTTATGGGGAAAACCTACAGGTTAGGTACCCCTCAGTCCTGCCTCACTTACAGGCATGTGCTATATGTGACTACAGTGTTATTGAAAAAATAGCAAACATTAAATGGGTGTCTCTAAAAAGAAGCATGCATCAAATAAAATATACTGTCACCAAGCAGGGTGACACATACCCCAAGAAGCTGAGGCAGGAGGATTGCCATGGGCTCAAGGCCAGCATGGACTGCATAGCAAGACTCTCTCCAAAACAAAAAACAAACCAAAAAGCACATAGCCCACGGCTTGCAGGAATTTAACCTGCACTTTCCTGGGAGCAATGGCTTTGTTATCATTAATTCGATCTCTGTGACAACTTTATGGATCAAAATGTCTGAAAATAATGAGAACTAACCATCTAACTCACTATCTTTATGTCAGATTTTGATATTAAGATTATGCTAACATTGTAGAATTTGTAAATGGTTAAGAATAGTTTAAATACACAAGTGCTTTTCTTTGAGTCAATCTGTACTCAAGAAAGGAAAATTCACTCCTTGGTTATATCCTAACCCAGTTGTTTCCAGCCATATTATCAGAAGTGTTTGATGACACTAAGATTCTCTAACATTGTGTCTACATCCAATTATTTCTTTTTTTTTTTTAAGGTTTTTTTGAGACAGGGTCTCACTTTGTGGTTCAGGCTGGCCCTGAGCTCAGCCTCAAACTCACATCACAGCAATCCTCCTGCCTCTGCCTCCTGAGTGCTGGGATTACAGGCGTGAGCCACCACGCCCGGCACTGTGGTATGTGGTACTGGTTGCTGCTGGGTATGAGTCTCCACTCCCAGTATTTTTATGTGGTTACCGAGGATCAAACCCAAGCCCTTGCGCTTGCAAGATGGGCGCCGGAACCACTGAGCTAATTCCCTGGCCCAACATCCAATTATTTCTTATTTATTTAAGTAGCACATAAAAAAAATGCTCCAAATTGGAACACAAACTGTCCATTATGAATTTCCTACTGAGAAGTAAACAATATGAGGATTATCCCAAAGAGGTCACAATCTTAAATGCTTCACTCCAAAAGATACAATAGGAAGTTTTGTCCTTATAATAAAAAACCCCGGAGATGAAAATCCAGTTGTCACCCTCCCTTCTGGCTGTGATCAGTGTCTAGAATCCTCAGTCTCAGGGGGGAGGGAGATGCTGAACAGCTCTACACTGAGAGGCTGAAGTTCATTCTGGACCACAAATGGTGAGTTTCCCCCCTATGCTCTGCCTTCCCAAAGCTTAAAGAGTCCAAAAATATAAGAACAATACAACAAAGCCTTCCACCTACCAATTTTTTCCCACTTACCAATTTTTGAAATAAATCAATTTTTAGACTGTAAGGGCAATGATCCCAGATAAAATTAGGTTCCTAGAATACACTGCTTTCTGTTGTCAAAAGCCTAAGCAAAAATTCACAGAGGTTGGAAAAAGGGAGAGAAATCTTGACTCAATTCACTAAGGTAATAGGAAGTTTATGTGAATTGTTCAGGGTCTACCATCTTGGGAAGGAGCTTCATCAGGAGAAATCACCCCTAGGAAGTCAAATTTGGCACCATGCATTAATATCCAAGAGATAAGCTATTTATGCACACTAAATCCATTTCAGGAAGTGACACTGTTTAAAATCCTACTTTTGTGTTAATGTTTTTATAATGGTGCAACCTCAGCCACTAACTCTGTCTCAATGAGTCTTCACTTCCTTTCTAGAACAGACAGCTATTGTAATTTCTAATTTTCCCTTTGGATGTTGTATTTCTGGCACCAAATATTGCCTGGAATGTGCTTCTGTCCAGGGACACACTCAGCATTCTGGGGTGGATAGACACTGTCACTGCTGTGATATGGTGGTATTTCTACAGAAACCTGTGACACTTGCTGCCCTGAATTGCTTTACGTTTCATTCTCCATTTTAGATGAAAGATCAGAGTTGCTCTTTGTAATTAGGAACTTAGGGCTCCTAGATCTAGTGCCGGCCAGTTGTTCTGGAGGGAAGCTTGCTCCTCAGGACAGTGTGCTACACAATTTAGGTCCTGGGCACTAACAGCTATGGTAAAGGCACCCGTAGTTCATCAGCCTACTTACTGCAGGGCGGCCAGATAAAACCCAGCACAGCCAGCTAAATCTAAATGTCAGATCAATAGCACTCTGTAGGACCATATATTCCAAATATTGCATGAGAGACATTTAAACTAAAATGACATTTAAACTAAAACTGAAATTCCAGTTTACTGAGCACCCCTATATTTTTACCTGTTTAGTGTAGCAGCCCTGTGCTTGAGGTGCTTGGAAATGACCTGGTTGAAGTGTCATCTGACCGAGGACAGTCACTTAGCGGTTGATCTCACCACACTTCCCTCCTTTATCCATGGAAAATAACATTGGGAGGGTCTGGTCTGGTGCTACTCATCTAGAAACCATGTACACTAGGAGCATCCTTGTGCTCCACTGGGTGGGCGAAATTTAGTGTACTCACAGTTTAAAAGCAGTGAGTATTGCTCTACCTATCAATGCCTGAGGAGCAAGCAAATCTCTTTTCTGAGCACACCTGTCCCAGTGAGAATAAGATCGTGCTTCATCTGTGTTTATGTTAAGTCGTTCCGGGTACTGCAGCCTGTACACTTGCCATCTGGCTACAGCACACTTGGCCCACACAGCAACTACTCTAGGGTGATCTCAACCTTGCAAGGCCTTGTGTAACTGCCTATCTGGGTAAAAACTGTCTCGTGTCTGTGAATAAAAAACTCTCAAGATGCAGAAACCTAACACTGGACAATGTTGGCTCTTGGGAACTTGAGTTTTAAATTTTCTCCATCATGTGTATGGTCACTGACCTATTGGAATGTTTAAAGTCAGAACTACAGGTTAGGAGAGGAAAAAGTATCAATTTATTATGGGAAAAATAAAGGTTAAATACACATATGAAAAGTGCTCTCTCTCTTTCTCCATGTATATATTTCAAACTAAAAAGGAAATATAGTTTGGACCCAATATTCTTGCAAAAGTTTAAAAAGATTTGCTGCACATGGCGATATTGTTATTTTTTAATGAGTATTTTCATATAGTTTTCATCAATGTGAATTGGTATGATCTTTCTAGACCAGGAGTCCCCAATCTTTTTGGTACCAGGGCTGGTACTGGTGCTGGTTTCTTGTCTCTAGTCCCTTTCAGCCACAATTTGCAAGGAGAGACCTGGTGGGAGACAGCCTGTCTGTGTCTTAGGTCCAGTGACCTTGGCCCAACTTCAGATCCTGAAGCAACCTTGTGACTTGGCCCCAGCACCCCTCGGCCACAGCCCAGAAATGACACTGCCAGTTCTTGCCCAGAAAGGATCCAATGGAAGACACACTCATCTGTGTCACTGTAGGCAAGCCAGTGTAGCTCATTCCAATGGCAAATTTAAACAGTCCAGTACCTGAATTCCAGCCCCAGTCAGCAGTGGTCCAGGAGCACATCTGCCTTCCCAGTCACCAGGGAAGAGGCATTCTAGTCCATGACCCAGGGGACAATTCCAAGGTCCCGGAGGAACTCCTCTCTACTCAGGGACCAGGCAAGAGCCACAGCTGCCTTGGTCCTGGTACAAACCTGCCAACTAGGGAGCCCAGCAGTCACTGTGTGACACTGACACCACTTCCGTGGACATTCAAGTGAAAATACCATCCACCCTGGGACCCCACAGAGAAGGCGATGATCTGCTGAAGCCACTGCAATGACTAAGAGATGGTCTACTCCCTGAAATGGATAAAAAATAGAACACTTGAGAGGCAGCCACTGGAACCACTGAGCTAAATCCCTGGTCCTGCTTTCTTAATTTTAATTTGAAATCTACATAATCATCATCCTACCTACAGCTGATAAAGAATTAAAAGAAAAGAAAATTACCAGTCAGTATACCTTATGCAAATATTCTTGACAAAAAATTGGCAAATCAAATATGTTTGAAAAGGATAATGTATTTAATGAAATAAGATTTGTTTCAGAAATGCTCTTCAAAATCAATCTGTTAAAAAGCGAAGATCCCTTGGGCCGGGGATATAGTTCAGTGGTTCCAGTGCCTGTCTTGCAAGCGCAAGGGCCTGGGTTTGATCCCCAGTAACCAGTACCATACTGGGCGTGGAGACTCACGCCCAGCAGCAGTCAGTACCACATACCACAGTGCCGGGCGTGGTGGCTCATGCCTGTAATTCCAGCACTCGGGAGGCAGAGGCAGGAGGATTGCTGTGATGTGAGTTGGAGGCTGAGCTCAGGGGCCAGCCTGAACCACAAAGCGAGACCCTTCTCAAAAAAACCCAAAACAAAACAAAACAAAAAACCCTGAAGATCCCTTTACACTTGATCTTAGCCAAAAGGCCGAGAAGCGATCCGAAGATCCCTTAAAAAAAAAAAAATAAGAAAGACCTTATAATCTCATTAGATGTTATGAGATTAACATGATGCCACCAGAAGAAAGTAACAAAGCCCCAAGATCTGACCTTGGAGAAATTAAATACATGAACTATATGACAAAGAATTCAAAAAAAAACACTAAAAATGCTCAACGGTGCCAGAGAACATAGGCAACTAAACAAAATCAGGAAAAGAAATCATTAATAAAATTAGCAGCTAACTAAAGAAAGAGAAACCATAAAAAAATGACCAAATAGAAATAATGAAAATAAAAAATAAAATATCAGAACTGAAAAATTCAATAAAGAGCTCCGACAACAGGCCTGATCCCCAAAAGAATCAGACAATCCAAAGACAGTTTATTGGGAATTAGCTGATTAGAAGAACAAAAACGAAAAAAGAAAATGAAAGGAAAGAAGGAAGGAAGAAAATAAAGGGAAAGAAAAAGAAAGCATATGAGTCCTATTTATAAGGCATGATCAAATGAATGAACACAAAGATCAGGGGATTCCAAGAAGGAGAAGTGAGAGGCAGACAGGAGTAGACAGTTTATTTAAAGAAGTAACAGGTGAGGCAGGGGGATTTAGCTCAGTGGTTCTGACACCGGTCTTGCAAATGTAACCACCTGACTCGGTTCGATCCCCAGTAACCACATACAACAATGCTGGGCGTGGAGACTCACACCCACCAGTTTTCAGAACCACATACCACAGTGCCGGGCGAGGAGGCTCACACCTGTAATCTTAGCACTCGGGAGGCAGAGGCAGGAGGATTGCTGTGAGTTCAAGGCTGAGCTCAGGGCCAGCCTGAACTACAAAAAGTGAGACCTTGTCTCAAAAAAAAAAAAACTAACAGGAGTAAACCTCTCAAATCTTTGAAGGGATTTGGACATGTAATATCCTCTTGCACCTATCAGGAAGCTATTGTGAAAAAGGAGCAGTAGAAAATGCTTTGGTGACCCTGAAGACAGACACGAGCCTCTGCACACTTTCAGTGGTAATTTTAACTGGCATCGCTGTTACAGAAGACAGTGTGGAATTTCCTCAAACACTACGCACAGAACTATCATATGATTCACTGTTTCGTCTCCTGGGTATACGGCCAAATGTGACTAAATCAGTTATGCTTAAGAGATAAGTGGACTCTTCTTACAATGGGATATTATTTGGACATGAAGGAGAAGGAAACCTTGCTATTTTTCAACAACGCAGGTAAAACCACTAAGTGAGGTAAACCAGGTACTGAAAGAAGAATCTTGTGCGGTCTCATCCATATGTGAACCTGCAGCCACAGCCCTGGATATGTCCAGTGGCATCATCGATCTCTGAAATCTTAGGAAGCAGAAAAGAGGAGCAGAGAGTAGAATAATGTCTGCCTGGGGCTAGGGTGGAAGAGATGAGGATATGTTCATCAAGGGATATGAGCCTTCCTATAAGAGGAATAAATGATGCTAGGGATATGTACATATGGCTGTGTGTCTGTGTGTATGTGTGAGACAGAGTGAGAGAGAAAGAGAGAGGACGGAGGGACAGAGGGTCATTGATCCTCAGAGAACTTCTTCTACTCAGAAAGGAACGCACAGCTGTGAAGGTCACGGCTAGAGCCAGAGACACAATCACAAGGCAGAGCTAGACGGCGGCTCTACAGAAAGGCAGAGGGCCATCAGGCAGGGGAGGTCTCACAGGTTAAAAGTTAATCTCATTGCAAAAACAACCTCACAAAAGTCATGTTTGACCTAATTCCTGGGCAGGAATTAGGCACCTCTGTCTCGGTGAAGTGAATGTGTAAGATTAACCATCACAAGAGAAAAAAAGGAACAAATTGAAAAATCTTACTTAAAAACACAGGTATGGTGGTGTGTGCTTGTAATCCCAGAACTCTGGGAGGCTGAAACAGGAAGATCACAAATTCAAGCTCTAATTGGGGCAATTTAGTGACCTCAGACCCTGTATCAAATTAAGAAATAAAAAACGGGCTGAGGAATGCCACCCAGTGCAAAGGCCATTGGTACCACAAAAATGTAAGATGGTTTTGTAGGGGAAAAAGTAGCCGTTTAGCAGTTTCCTGGGACAACCAGTTAAGCAGAACTTCTGCAGGGCTCCTTTTACAGAACTCCTGAGTTTTCTTATCACCAGTTCACAGGATGCTCCCCAGGCATCTTGTTAAATTTTGTATTACTGAATCTTGCAAACGAGCTTGGTAAACAAACACTGGGATAGGAATTCGAAGAACTGCAGCCCGGTCCCAGGAAATGCCCCGCCCACCTCTTCTGTTTTCACTCCTATGCGTTGCTACTTTGTATTGGCTCCATAGTAAAAGAGCTGTTGGAAGACACCTGGGTGGTTCAGTCCTCCGAGGCTGTTCTCCCTGCTAAATTCATCCCTGAGTGCGTTTCCTTCTGCGATCCCGGACTTACATTGGATTTACACGGACATGGTTTCATGGACTGTTAGGCTACAGAGGAAATAGAAGTGGCAATCTTCATCTCATGGTCAGATGAAAGAAAGTAAAAGAGGAAAGAGGCTGACTCACGCCAGCCTGGAAGTTACAGTGCAGTGGCAGACATCAGCACTGAGGTGCCATCCAGTGGCTGAGCAGCCACGGGAGGTTTTATTTACCTGTTACCACTCATCTCCCATCTACTAGACTGTTTTTTGGAGTCAGGGGCCTGCCTCCCCCAGACTCTGGGCTTTTATGTCCCTGGCTCAGTGATATTATAAGTAGCAACCCCACGCCTAAAGGATTCAGGCTACTGGCAGCTGTGGCAAATTCAAATGTGTTTTTATTGTACTGGATCTAATTCAAGAGCACAATAAAATAAAATACTCATGGTCAGTGTACATAAGGATTCCATAAGAGGAATATTTATACATTTTTACTACCACGCAGAATTACTTTACAGCCCCTAAGTTTGGTACAGTAATAACGTGATTACAAAGAACAGACAGGAGCAAATCATTTCCCCAAATCATGGCCTCCAGAAATGTAGTTCATATTCTTGGTCAACGTTGGACTCTTTGCTTAATACCTTCATGCAGTGTAATGCACATGTATCATACAATACCTCGGACAGGCCCGAACAAAGGGCGAACCCTTCGGTCTGCCGTCATCTGCAGGTAGGTCGATCCTCTTCACGGCCCTGTCCCACCCTGCTCCTCAGTCTGAATTATGCAGGAGGCCAGCTGACCCCCAGGGGAATGAACAGCTGCTTCACTCTTATTTTTAGGCAAGTGTTTCTTAAATAATAAAATCACACTACAGACTATAACTTACGTAAAAGGTGCAAGTACAGGCATACAAATTCCACGTATTTGAGTTGCTATGTTAGTCAGATTTCTGTCACCAAACAAAGGATGGAGGACTATTCTGGAAGCTTCCTTCCCTGGCCATCCGCTGGCTCTGAGGCAGAAACACAATGACAGAGGGGCCAGGAGGAGGAAAGCTGCTTGACTCATGGAAATACGGGAGCAGAGTGAAAGAGATCACTCAGAGAAAGAGGGAGGAGCTTGGGACGAATCAGGCCTGCCTACGTCACAGCCGCAGACAACCTCCTTGAACTGGTCACCCCTTCCTAACGGCACATTCAGAGAAGAGCTAGCCAGCAGAGTGGGCGCGGTACCCCATCCCCACCAAAAGCCTCTCCTCTCCGCACTGGAACCTCTCGGGAGGCATTCCATACCCAACCGTAACCGGCTCGGTTGCTATGTTGCATATTACCACAAACTCAGCCGCATAAAACACCCACTTATGAGGTCTCAGTTCTACAGTCAGAGGCCCAGCCCAGGGACCCCAGCAAGGTGTAGAAACACGGTCTTGTTGGGCTGAATTGTTATCAAGGCTTTGGGGAAGAATTAAGTTCCAAGTTTACTCTTCCTGTGTGATCAGGGTTTTATTCACAAAGTCTTTGCCTCCACCAATGTCTTCAAGATTGTACCTATTCCATCTTCCAGCAGATTCAATGTTTCTGTTGTAATATTTAGATACTTCTGTTTTGTTTAAGTTAGTGCATGATGAGAGACACGGGTCTAGGTTTTATCTTCCACATGTGGGAACCCAGTTTTGACCGCAGCGTTTATTAAGCAGGCTGGTTTTCTTCCAGTGAAAGTGTTTGGCTCCTTTGTCAAAGACAAGGTGGCTGAGTTGTTTCTCCATCTGTTCCATTGATCCTTGGGTCTGTTTCTTTGCCAGCACCATGTTGCTTTTATCACAGTGGCTTTGGAGTATAGTTTCATGTCAGGGACTG
>PVIR01024517.1:0-25915 GCA_004026965.1 Petromus typicus | reverse complement strand
TGTTCTCATTCCTAATAGCATAGATATGAGCCTTTCCCTTCCTTTGTTTAATGAGGTTGGCTAAGGGTCTATCAATTTTGTTTATCCTCTCAAAGAACCATCTTTTCAATTCGTTGATTTTTTGAAGGATTCCTCCTCTTGGTTTCTATTGCATTAATTTCTGCCCTGATTCTTATAATTTCTTGCCTAGTGTGAGCTTTGGGTTTGTTTTTCTCCTCTCTTTCTAGTCACTTGAGGTTCAGCATTAAATTGTTTATTTGAGCTTGCTCTGTTTTATGGATGTAGGTTTTCACTACTATGAATTTTCCTCATAGAACTGCTTCCAATGTGTCCCATAAATTTCTATAAGTTCTACTTGAGTTATCGTTTAGTTGTAAGAACTGCTCAATTTCTTCTCTAATTTATTCTGTGACCCATTGGTTGGTCAGCAGAGTCTTGTTCAGTTCCATGTGTTTGTGAAGATTCTGGCCTTTTTTTGCTATTCAGCTCCAATTTCAGGGCACGATGGTTCAACAGTATACAAGGGATAACTTCAGTCCCTTTATATTTGCTTAAACCTGTTCTATGAATGAGCACATGGTCTATTTTGGAGAATGATCCATGAGCAGCTGAGAAGAATGTATATTCTGTCTTTGTGGGGTGAAATACTCTGTAGGCATCTATTAAGTCCATTTGCTGAAGAGTCTGGTTGAGCTGAAGGATTTCCTTAGTGACTTTTTGTCCATTTGATCTGTCTCTTTGTGATAGTGGGTTATTGAGGTCCCCTACTATTATTGTTTTGAAGTTTATCTGGTTTTTCAAGTCTGTTAATATTTGTTTTATATAGTTGGGTGCATTAGAATTTGGAGCATAGATATTTAAGATTGTGATTTCTGTCTCTTGGATTTTTCCCTGAACTAAAAGATAGTGTCCATCTTTATCTCTCTTTATCAGCTTTGGCTTAAAGTCTATTTTGTCTGCAAATAAAATGGCCACTCCTGCTTTCTTGCTGTTTCCAGTCGCATAGAGTATTGTTTTCCATCCCTTTACTTTTAGTCCATGGGTTTCTTTCTGCATTAGGTGTGTTTCTAGTATGCAGCAGACTGTAGGATCTTGCTTTTTGATCCACTCTGCTAGTCTGTATCTCTTAATTGGTGCGTTGAGTCCATTGACATTAATGGTTATGACTGATATAGGTAAATTTAGTGCTGTCATGTTTTCTTGTTCTTGGCTGTGTTATTCTAATTTTGCCCTTTCCCCATCAGTTTCTTGTTTGGTCCCATGGGTTGATTCGGTTAGGTTTCATGGATTTGTAACTTTCCTTATTTTTCTCCAAGATATTCTTTAAAATATTTTGGAGCACAGGTTTTGTATTTGTGAAGTTTTTCAGGTGTTCTTTGTCATGGAAGTATCTTATTTCCCCATCAATTTTGAAGGATAGTTTTGCAGGATACATTAGTCTACGTTGGAAGTTGTTTTCCTTTAGGGCTTGGAAGACTTCACTCCAAGCTCTTCTTGCATTGAGTGTTTGAGTTGAGAAGTCCGCTGTAATCCTGACAGGCATCCCTTGGAATGTAACTGTTTTCTTTTCTTTAGCTGCTTTCAGTATTTCATTCTTTTTTTGGATATGTGAGACTTTTATGATTATATGCATAGGTGTAGATTTTTTCATGTCATAGGCATGTGGCGTTCTGTATGCTTCATATATTTGTGTGTCCAATTCTTTACCTTTTTCTGTGAAGTTTTCTGCCATTATCTGTGTGAATAGCTTTTTGATGTCTTTAGCATTGTCTCCTGCTTCCTCAGTGATTCCAATCAGTCTTATGTTATTCTTCTTTGAATCATCTAGGAGCTATTAGATTGAGTTTTCATTATCGCTTGCTTTTTTCCATAGATTCTGCCTTTCCAGTTCATTGGTTGAGATCCTGTCTTCTAGGTCTGAAATTCAGTCTTTTGCCAAATTCATTCTACTGTGCAAACTTTCATTTTCTTTCTTCATTTCCTGGGCCTCTGCTTGTAGGTGTTTAAAAGGTTCCATTGCTTTTGCTATTTTGGATTCTATCAATTCAATGATTTCCTCTTTTGCTTTATTCATCATGTTGACAGTGTCCAATATCTCTGCTTTCATCTCAGAGATCAGTTCTGATTTCCATTTTACTAGATCTGCTTTGGTTACCATTTCTGAGGATATTGGAAACTGGCCTTCCAACTTCTCTGTTTCCCTTCCCCCTGTGTTACGTTTAGGTGAGGATCTTTGTATCTGAGACTTTGAGTGTTTCCTCATCTCTGAGTTTTTGTCCTTGCTGTTGTTTTTGGCTTTGTACCTGCCCTGTTTTCTGGCGATGTTTGTTGCAAGTCTCTTTCCTCCTAATAGTTAGGAACCTTAAAATATCAGTGTTTCCTGGGTTGTTCTTTACTGTCTCTCTTGGGACCTAAAGAAAAACCTCTAGTTCTGACACACCATATGAGGCACTCAATCAATACAGTCAGAACACCTTCTCCATTCTGCTTTAGAGGCAGGAAGGCTCTGGCTCCTGAACTGCTATCATGGTGCTGCCTGAGGTTCCAATGGGCCCACCTGCTCACCAATACAGAGTCTCTGGGCTCACTTGTGCAGTCGGCCTGGTGGCCAGTAGGCTGTAGGCCTTGTTCAGCTGCAATGGTACTGGCTGTTGTTCCAACAGGACCACATACTCACCAATAGAAGGACACTGGATGTACTTCTGGAGTTGACATGGAGAAAGTCAGACTCTGACCTGCTAAACTCAATCCCTGAATGCTCTTCTGGTGTGGGTCTGGAGGCCAGCAAGCTCCAACCCCGGCGTGGATTCGATGGCACAGAATCCGATTCCAAAGTCGCCTGTTGCTAATCTCAGTCCCTGGGCACTCTTCCAGCTTGGGCCTGAAGACCAGTAACTTCCAACCCCTGTGAAGATTCAGTGGCACACCGCTGGTTCCAAAGCCACCCGCTGCTAAACTCAGTCCCTGGGTGCTCTTGCAGTGTGGGCCTGGAGGCCAGTAAGCTCCAACCCCAGCGCAAATTCAATGGCACAGTCACCGTTTCCAGAGCCGCCTGCTGCTAACCTCATTCTCTGGGTTCTCTTCTGGCGTGGGCCTGGAGGTCAGTAAGCTCCAAGCCCGGCCGCAAAAATCTCTTTTTTAAACAGGGCTGGGAGGATATCTCCATTTAGTGGTCATGCAATCAATCCCAGTTGTGCAGCAAGAAAAGGTTGAGGGAAGAGGAGATGTGACTTACAATCCAGTGAAGAAGGTAATGGACCTTGGACTAGCCAATGAGGGAGATTTGGGTAAGATGGACAATTTTGAAACTTTGGAAAAGGAATTATGACTCTAAAAGGATTTGGTAATTGGAAGATGATAAGAAAGACTGATTGACTGATTAAAATACTGATGTTTCTTATAAAATCAATATTCTAGTGTTGTGCCTGTCTCCTGAGCCTAAAGGTTGAGACTCTATCTCCCTGCAGATTCGGAGACCCTTAGAGGCTGGAGCACACTCATTCCCACACGTTGAACCTTGTCAGCCGCCATCTTGGTAGCCCCACCCTTCTTGTCTCTCACCCATTGCCTTACCATCCCCCATAGCTAATGCCATATAGACCACTCACTCACAAAGTTCTCTTATTGGGCAAAACCCTAGGTCAGTCCTATAGAACCTCCTTTCCTTCTAGCCTTCACTCTGCCCTGTGACCTTTGCTATATGTGTGACCCTTAAGCCTGAATAAATTGGAAGTTCCAGAAACATTACCCAGGGTCTGTGCTTGACTCTGCACCTCATCCTCTCCGGCCGGGAAAACCTCATATAGACAATAACCGACATAGTGGTATTATGTTTATCTAGATTATTTTACATCCTTATGTAATATTTACACACCTTTCAAACTGGAAAAGAAAGTAATTAATAATAGTATATCATAAATAAATAAATAAACCATTATTATTGGCAATTCTGTTAGGAAGAAAATTGATCCTTTTGATAGTTCATGTATTTAAATACATTTCACATAACTTTGCTTATTAAAGTGTTAAAGCAGAATATTGAAAATAGTAAAGTCATGAGTCTTGTCATGGCTTATGAATCACTTCGTTCCTCTAGGGCCAGCACACATGCACTGTCCACTGCCTTGCACTATTGTCACTAGCAAGTTGCATACTAATCAATAAGCAGCAATCCAGCCCCCAAGTTCCAGAAAATGCCCAGAAGTGAATTAGACATTGCCCAGAATCTCATGGATAATAATTTCTGTCCCTTCCAAATATTCAGTATTGTTTTCTGACAGAGTGTAAAATCTGCTGGGTGTGTTGGTACATGCCTATAATCCCTGCACTTAGGAGGCTGAGGCAGGAGGATAACTACAAGCTCTTGGGAGGAACCTGGACTACACAGTGAATTCAACACCGGTCTAAACTACATGGCGAGACCCCACTTCCAAAGAAAAAAAGGTGCTAGTTCTGTTACTTCAAATTATACTATAGAATAAGTTAATTTACATTTGTAATTAAAATTAAAATAGCTTCAATTCTGAAACTTTAAAGATATTTTAAGCTTTATTTTATTTAAATTTAACTTATTATTGTTATTACTTAAGTATGCATATTTTGTTAATTTAAGAAGCTAAATGACAGCCCAGAACATTGGCATATGTCTGTAATTCCAGCTGTATGCAAGGCAGATGGAGGAAGAATACAAGTTTTGAGTACCACTTGAGCAACGTAGCAAGACTGTATTAAAATCTCAAAAACAGGCTGGAGATGTAGTTCAGTGGTACAGTGCTTTCCTAGTATATACAATACCTTTGCATAACACATTCAGTCACCACTAAGAGACTGAGAGAGTGAAAAGAAGGGGGAGCTGACCTGGTTATAGTGGAAAATATTTAAATAATTTTTAATTGAGAATCAATTAAACATTCAATATCTAATCAAAAATAGCTATGGTATCGCAGAATTACAAAGCAGAATATTTCAGTTTTGCAATTAAAATATTAAAAAGGCAACAGACCTTTGAGTTACAAACTTTATTTACCTGTACTTTAAAAAAACTAAATGCAGTCTTTCCTGCATAAATAACACTCAGACTTAACACATATGCAAAAGCACCATATTATGCTTTCCTTTGACACAATTTTTCATTTTGTTATTCCTAGCATTCTCATCTTAAAAGATATTATGCATGGAGGGAAGTAAACAGTATAACAATATGTTAAATATCATACTGAGTTTTTCCTATCGTTATACAGCAAAATATTTCCTAGGAGAGATTAAATGTTTACATCTGCTTTATATCTCTTTGTACATCTCGAGGTCAGTATAGACATTTTCACATTTTTCCCACCATGTTTTTCTTTAACTTTTCCCCTAATGCCAAGTGGAATAATGAAGACATTACTGAAAACAAAACACATGATGAACAAATGCTCTGTGGATATGTCCACTCAATAATTTCATAAGCAGTTTAACTTCAACCACTGAGCCAGTAGGCCTGATCTGTTCATGTTTTGCTGAACTGCAGTCAGTTTAAAGATTTATATCATAATTTATGTCTAATTCCAAATTGTGAGCTAGTAGAATAATTAATATATTCTCACATCAAGTTGGCTCACTTGGGCTTCCTCCAGTAAAGCTGAATGCAGAAAAGACATTAGCAGAGCAATTAGAAGATTCATCTTTGGTAGGAGTATTTAATGGTATAAGAGAATTAATCAATAGTCATTGTTAACCTACATACAAAAAAATATATAAATGCATTCTCAAAAAGGTATTTAATCTGTATCAGACTTAACTGAGAATCAACTAGTCAATGGAAATTTTCTAAAACAAGTTTTATTTCCACTAAAAGTCATCATATATTTGCTTTAAAATCTTACCAGGGAAATCAATTTATTCTCCAGAGATAACTGTTAATTTCTTTCTACACAAAGTTACTGATACAGACATTCTTTTAAAATTACCACTGTATCTATGGGATTATTGTGAAAAGCCACAGGTTACTACAAAAGATATAGATTTATATGAATTCAGGCCTCTCGTATGTCCTGATTTGTGATGATAGCTTGTGCAATTCAATATAAAAATCCTTCTGGGGAGTCATCTTCTAGGGAGTCTTCCTGCTCCTACTGCAAATTACAATGAGCAGTATTTAGTCTTTACATAAAATCCGACCACTTCTGAAGAAAAACTGAAAGAATACTTGTCCAGTTCCATAACTAAAAGCTAACTGGATATTATTTGTACTTCTTGCCTAAACACTTAAAGTAAACATATTAAAGAGATTAAAAGTAAAAGATTAAAGAACAGATTAAAAGTAAATGCTGTTTTGTCATTTTTGATGATTCTTCCAATAATAAGTGTAAGTATATATGTGCTAGAAAAGTTATCCAAAAATAAAAGAAGGACATTAATAGCCAAAAATCAAATATGAGAAGACAGCCTCTGGACTTGAGGACATCTTGTTATTCTTTTCTGTGGGAAAAAAAAAGTCATATTCCATTATTGATGGCATTTTCCATTATGATAGCTCATCTGGATTTCACAGTGAAGTGATTTCTTTGATGAAATAATAATGCAGAAGAACCAAAGAAGAACAGATTAAAATATTTATTTTTTATTTTAAACTTCAGCATGTTACTTCAGTAAGAACATACACAAAGCTGAATGTACGTGGTCATGGCAGGACATGTGTGTTTCTCATCACTACAAGAAGAAGCAACAAGCTGTTGAAAATGTGTCTTTTTTGAAGGTTATGCTTTTCTGAAAATGTACTAGGATTGTTTGTGATGAAAAAAATCTATAGATAAAACATTTGAAGGAGATAGTAGTTTTGTGAGATTAGATTACATAGAATATTTTTAGTACAAAACATCTACATACACCTTTTTGTTGGTGCTTATTAAATGTTTGTTTAATTCATAATAGTTTTATCTCACATTTAAACAGAATTTATTGGATTCCTAAATATAATGAAGAGGAACAAATAATTTTAGGATAAGTAAGTACAGTGCAATAAATCTGAAACCCCTATTATGTCTATTTTGAGTTATAATAAATTATTATTTAAAATAAATTATTATTTAAAAGATAAATCTTTAAAAGAATAGTGAACTATAGTGACTATTTTGCTCTCAGAGGACTGACTATATGTCACTGTATTTCAATAATCTTAAATACAGAAGTCTTAAAATGTTACAAATGGGAGTTAATGTCAAAATACAGAAGTAAGAATGTTTATCAATCATAAGAACAGAAAAAATTCATTACATCAGTTTCTTTAACATATTTATAGAATAAAGCTGAAATTGAGATTGCAGACAATATTACATCATGAACAATATAAACAGAAGTAGTTCATTTTAATGTTTTATTCCAAATCTGTAGAGGGTACTTAGAAGAATGCTTCAAACATATCTGACACCTGTAGTATAAAATAAAGGTAAATATGTATGCAAAAAGATTTCTTTGTCAAAGTTGCTTAATTCAGGACTCACGTGGAAAAACAGAAGATAGTAAGACAATCTCTCTTAAAAACTAGTATTTAGTTATTTCACTCTCTGAAACAGCTATGTCAACTATTGTTGGAAGATACTTCCATCTCCTATGTAGGCAAACAGAAGACTGTATTTCTCTCCTATAATACTGTAAGCTTTCAAAAATCAGGGACTATGGAAAGAATAGAGTTCATAATTAATTGCTAAGTGATCAATTTATTGCACCATTTTCTACTGAGCTTCATAAAATTTTACGGTTCACTTACAATTTTGTATTCATTATTGTATGTGAACCTACAACAATCCTATTATATGGTCAATTTGGAAATGATTATTGCACTTTTTAAAGCTCACACGTGGTAAACATACAACCCTAGGATATATATCAAGAGTTGAATATCAGTTTACCATTCTTCCCTTTCCAATAAGTTGCCACGAAAGAATGCACTCAATAGAGCAGGATATTGTAACACGTATTACTAAATAAGGGTTTTAGAATAAAGAACATGTAAAATGTGAAGTCAAAGGTAATTCTAGATTCCACGATCTCTTTTAATGTCTAAATTTTCCCTTCCTTGTTTCTTTTCCCGTGGGATTAGCAATGTCATTTATGAGACCTAAGATTCCTTCTCTCCTTACCCCTTGTATTGAAATATGAAAACCCTTCAGGTTCCAACAGAAATAACTCTTTCATCAATGGAAATGTCTATGAAAACTAGAACACATACTCACTTTCTATTTTACTGATAGATATTGCCATATTACTAATATTTAACTTTCTAAATTTTTGGATTTACTTCAGTCCTTGACTGCAAAGGACTGAACTAATAAGAGACAACATCAGTAGAAAACTAATCAATAGAATCAAGGGGGTGTATCAAGAGACTTGTGCTATGAGCAAAATTCAAAGCAAACTAGAAGCCAGGTCTCATGCTGGTGATAGAAGCAGTCCAAATCAGTCATACTGTCTGTTTCTACTGCCTTCAGTAGCATCTTAATCCTCAAAATCTGAAGTCACAGAAAGTTAACATCTTCTCACCCCAGCAAATAGGAGAAAGAAGATCTAATTTTTCTCAACTTCAATATGGTGGACCATGGAGTCATGGCTCTCAGAAAGACTTTTTCTATGCGGTCTCCTTCTAAATGATGACAGTGCTTCAATATTTGGAAGTCAAATTCAAAGTATATAGTGTTTTTAAATTTATAATATAAACTCCCCAAAGTTATGAATCCATTTGTATATCTACTTAAAGCAATGTTAGCTCGACAGCAGTCCATCATCGCCTGTAGCTTTACTCTCCGAATTTCAATTGCCTGTTGCCAATTTGCAGTCCAAAACTGATAAAAATAAAATCCCAAAGCAGAATTCCAAGAAAAGCATTTTATTACATACTACAAAGAAAGATTCTGACATCTAGTATTTATATAGGCAATACTAAAAATCTTATCCACCTGAAACATTGTTGTTTGATAGTTATGAAAATTTCCATAGTGCATTTTTTTAAATTTTTAGCTGATGGAAGTTTGGAGATTCCTCAAAAAGCTAGATTGGAGGTCCCATTTGACCCAGGCATCACCCCGCTAGGTATATACACAAAAGAATTAAAAGACTCATATCACAGTGACATATGTGCATCCATGTTTATAGCAGCCCAGTTTGTGATTGCTACATCTTGGAAACAACCCAAGTGCCCATCAACTGGAGACTGGATAAAAAAGCTGTGGTTCTTCTACACAATGGAGTATTTCTCTGCCATAAAAAATGATAAGTTTGAATCATTTCTACTTAAATGGTACCTTGAGGATATCCTCATAAGTGAAATAAATAGGGCACAGATAGGTACATATCGCATCTTTTCTCTGGTATGAGAAAATAAATATGTAAATGAGTCCTAGAATTGTATGTTATATATTGTGAAATAGAAAATATTCAGAGTAAAATAGGGTGAAGGGGGAAAAATAATGAGACTATAACAAAAAAGAAAGGAAACAAATTTTATGTATATAGGGGGTGGTAGGGTGGGCAGGGCTATGGGAAAAAATGAGAATTAAGTTGTGTCTTATACTGGTACGAATCCTCATTATGGAGTGCAATCATGACGTGTATATGTAAAGTACCAACAAAGATTTTAAAAAATTTTAGCTGGTGGAGAATCAGAATTATACAGCGTTACATGAAAAGTATTTTTATACATTCTGCATTTTTTAAGTTGAGAGCATATTTTGCTTTTGTATACATCACTGTCTATGTACTTTTCGTAATCTTAATTATCATGACAGCATGATACTGTAGTTTTGAAGTTTTCATCTTCAAATAACTGAAGATGGGGATAACAACAATTATGAAATATTGAAGCACTGTCACAAATAACTGAAGAAGGGATAACAACAATACGCCTAAGGTTTGACACTACCTGCAGTTTCAAATTTATGGTCTAAGAAAGTACTATTGTATGTTAGATGTTTTAACATTTTCTAGCAGGGTGGTGTACAGAGAAATGGATAAGATAGCGCTTTGTTTCAAGGCTAAAATTCCTTGTTTTTAAAAGTTTAATTCAAATATTCCTTTCATGTTCCCAGGCCCACTCAATCAGACAGACTCAATCAGTATTTGAAACAGAATATCTTTAATCACTGAAATCTACCAGCCGACATTTATAGAGTTTGCAAAAGTTTCTAACTGGGCTTTGGGGAATCCTAAAGAAGGATATGATACCATCCACAAGCCAAAGACACTCATAATACTGATCCAGAGATAAAATTTTTCTCATGAGAAACAACTTTAAAAAAAAAATCCAAGGCTGTAATAAGTGAGTATGATGTATAGAGGCTCTTGGGTAGGCGTTGAGAAAATACCATGAAGCCAAAAGATTAATGTGCTCTGTGTTTACTTCAAGATCATGAGTACAATTTGATTTATACAACCCAAACTCAAGGGCAGATAAAATTCTCAAAAGTCTGATGAATAATAATATAGTGAAGCAGTTTAACTTATGCATTAACCAAAAATACTACAGCATATTATTATAGAAGTTTTATAATATCAATCTTCAGTGATTCAACTGAATTTATTGTCTTACTTTTTCGCAGTACCCTCACTATTTCACTGAAAACTCTAATGACTTTAACAGTTCGAAACTGGCAAAATTTTGCTCATTCATTTAGGCGTCTACATTTCCCACTGAAAGGTTCTGCTTTAAAATGGGTGACTATTATAATTTTTTTGATAAATCCACTAAGGGAGAGGGAAAGGGCAAAAAAGCCTGTATTGAACAAGAAACCATTTTGTCTTTCAATCATTTAATTTGAAAAAGAGAAACAAAAGTTTTGTAGAGACAAAAAGGATCATTTGAAAAAGCTTTTTATTATTTTCCTAAAGTAGCTTTGAAAAATCATCATGTCATGTCGGAATTCCTTTTGAGAATATTGATGTTCTGATTCTATAGTGAAGAGAATAACAAGAATGAAGAGGCATGCGCACTCCCACCTCAGTGTGATCCTAGCCAGCTTATCCTTGCTTCAAAGCAGGCCTCGGATACTTAGGATAAATGAATATAATTGGCAGCTCATTATCAGTACTGAAAATAATGTTGAACTGGAAGTTCTCACAACTAACAGCTTATAAAATATCTGCTTTTAATAGTAAGACCAATTAAAATTTATATAGTGTATATCATTTTCTAGCAGCTGTTTATTATCTTTGTGATTTCTGCTGTACAATATTGGCATTTTTTTTTAGGACTAAATTGTCTTCAATTTAAAGTCACTAATTGAATTTTGGTGTCTTCTATACCTTCATCTCTGTTACTTGGGATAAAAAGAGTATTTAGAAATTCATCAGCATGGTCTAGAAATTGTAGTGATAAATGAGTTATACAGTTTGATATTAAAGAAGTATCATAAGTACCACTCAAGACTTTCTTAAGGCAACCAAATAGGAAACAGGCCAAAGGCTCAAATTACGGTTTTAAAAGACTTTAACAAAGTATCTCCAAACACGAGCACAGGCAAGGGGATTATACCGTGTACAGCCCAGGTGCTGTCCCTGCCTGTACTTCCCTGGCCCAGCCAAAGGCAAAGAGGTTGCTGGGAGAGCTGCCCTGAACGGAGAGGTGACTTCTCCTCCAAGGGCACAGTGAGTCCCCCACGCCCTCCTTCTCATCTACCGCGTCAGTTCTCTACTGTTCAAACCTAGCAGAAACCAGTCACATCCCCCCAACTCAGCCATAGGACCGGAAGGTGAGAGAGGAGAGGAGGAAATGATAAATCCAGCACACAGAAGAGCTCACGCTGAGTTCCTTCCTTGAGTCTCGTTCTATTAACTGCCGGACAAACATGCTACTAGGATTTTGCTAAGCCAAGAACCCACAGTACAAAATGCCAGGGCAGCCTCTAAGAGTAGATTTCCCTGATTTAAAAAAAAAAAAAAAAAAGGAAATAAGAGTAGTTAAAGATTGATGAACCAAAGCGTAATTTTTGATGTATCAATAATTGTTTTTAATGCATCCAAAAGTTTTTTCACTTGTTGATTAATTAGGAGTTTAATAATATTTGAAAGAAAGGTTTAAAATCCTTTTCCACAGCAGAATATTTAATATGCATGTAGATATATTTTTCTATTTTAAATTAGTAACATTTCCTATTCACTCACTTATGCATCATTCAACAAATATACAATGGAAGTCTACTATGTATGGAGTATCTGAATCCCTTGTTCTTTAGTTCAGAGTAGCCAATGAGCCCTAACAAAAGACAAAATGCTATGACCAAAGTAAAATTATCTGAGTACTGATTTGATGAATCTTTCTCAGTGCTAGTTATTTCGAGGCATTTACCTTTTATAGGCAAATGAGCCATTTCCATTCCCTCCATGTTTATTGCGCTTTGATCTGTGTTGAAAAAAAAAACTCAGCCTTTCAAGGAACAGCTATGTTTATGGCTTCTTTAAAAACTTGTGTTAAATTATTTGCTCTGCATAACTTCAGAAGGTTAGAAGACACATCAAGTGGCACATTTCCCAAGGTCAGAAATCTTTTTTTCTAACCCACTGGTAGTTTTGTGCATCCTTATTAAGGCTCCTTAACAGAGTAGTGGGCGGGTGCAGGTCATTCCAGCCTTCAAATTTAAATTCCCGATTTAATTTAGTTCGATCACCACCCAAGAGCAATTGAATTGGGTTATGCCTTATTTTTCTGCACAAATTAATGCATTAAGCATACATTTGCTGAGTGTTTCATCATGATTCTATCTACCCATTTCTACTGGTGTTCGGTTTTTTCACTTCCTACAGTGTTCAATAGAATAGCATTGTTGTTAAGTTAAATTTAAGAAGATATATATATATATTTTACATATTTTGATGGGTATAAATATTCCCAGTACATCAGCTTTAGTACAATGTGACTAAATCTCTGTGCCCTAAAGCTTTGCTTACTAAAACAGAGCTCAAAAGTAGACATTTTATTTTTACCAGAAGAGTAATAGAAAAGGCTGCAGTGGAAGTCTCAGAATGCATCTCAAAGCAAGCGAGTCACCCAGAACCATATGATTTCTTAAAGTGTTTTACATCAGGCAGATAAGCTTAAAATTCTTAAAAAATTCAAGGCAACTGATTACAGATCTTTGTGTTAATATTTAATTGCTATAGAAAAACAACACCACTTTTAGCAATTCTAGCTTTGCCCAAGTAACATACAGGTTTCATCGCACATCATACAGACTCACAACAGACTCACAACAGACAGCGAGTTTTCTGTCTGCTGAGTAAGATGTAGAGTTTGTATCCACCAGAAAAACTGGGAAGTATTCTTTTGAGACAGAGTTTTCCACTGTCCCCTTTAAGCTTTTTACATCAATTTTTAAATAGCTGGATAAATGGTCCCAAAATATCAAATATGACATTTTCAAAAAGAGATAGCCCTACTGATAGTGATTTGGGGAAATGTAAGCTTCCATTTATTTTAATATATTTTTAAAGTAATAGCAGGAAGAGAAATTTGCCTTACCAAAGGGAAGAAATTTTTCCAGGAGCTAGGTGTTAGACTAAAAGTTAAGCACATCCAAGTAAACTTTAGCTGTTGGAAGTAAGGGACCATGAGCAATCTCAAGGACAACAGAAAGTGAAGGCAGGTGTATTTCAACTCCTTACCACTGAACTAAATCTTGTGGGTGTTTATACCATGTAGTCGAGAATAAATAAAGGTAGAAAAGTATTTCCATGGTTGATGGACAATAAAAAACAATGAGGAGGAAGGAGGTAATAAAATCTTTCTGAAGATTCAATACCTCTGAATATATTCTTCTACTGTAATGAGCAAAATATTTCAGAAACCATTTGCCATTTTGAAAGGAAAATGTAAGAAGATACAGTGTATGAAATGAGAATAAAAATACATGAGTCAGTGTTAGGTTGAAATGAAGATGAAAGTTAACATAAAAGAAATTGTAAATAATTTTCAAATTACAATTTCCTGTAAAGATTCTTCAAGGTAAAATTGATGAGAGCACCTTGGGTAATTCCACACCCAGAGATGATACAAATAATCATGCAAAGGGAAATTATAATTAAAGGTAATTTCAATGATGTGTAAGATGTGCCTTGTTTCTCTTTATTTATCTTGTAGACATGGCTTCAATGTTCTTACAAGTAGTATCACCAGTTTTTAGAATAGTAACACATAATAGTAAATTATTTTTCCCATCCAGCATCATATTGTTCTCAGGAGGCTAATAGGAGTAGAAATTATTTGTTTAAATATTAACTAACCATAGTAATTAAAGTAAGAAATCATATTTCATTTAAATTTGCATTTCAGCAGTGGTTAGGAGATCGTTACCTTATGAACACACATATACACTGGGTTTTTCCTTCTTGGTATTGACACACTCTCCATTTTCTCATGGATTTGTAGCATTTCTTTTGATGTTGCACTCTTGCCTGCCATATAGTTTACAACTTTCAATTTTGTTTTTAATTTTATTTACACTGTTTTCTTGGCTTATATTATTAATATTCTCCTCTACTATTTTTCAACCATGAATTGCACTCAAAACTTGCACAGGCACCAGAACCACTGAGCTAAATCACTGGCCCATTTTTCCCCTACTTTTTACAGTTTTTGTGCTTATAAACAATATTTTCCTTAGCTTAACATAAATTCTTAGTGTGGATAATATTATCTTGTGGTAAGAGGGAAATATCATATTAATTGTGAAATCTGCTATTCAATAAAATTTAATGTAGTATGATGGCATAAACTATGATTAAATAAATATATACTTGAATACTTACAAACATATTTCAGAATATAAACTTATAGTTTAAATAAAAATAATTAATTTGAGCAAATTTAGTTTAAATGTAAAAATTTGAAATTATCTAAATTTCAGAAACCATAAAGTAAATGAAATTTTTGCCGAACAAACAAAAATTATTTTAAGTAAAAATTCCTGGTTTGGTTTCTATGAACACTAGTTATATCAGAGAAGAATGGTTATTGATCAAAAAATTATTGAGAGCTTTTTGATATTATTCAGTTTTTTAAAAAAAGCTATAAATGAAACATTACAATAAAAATCTAAGAAATGGATTTGCAAAAATGATAGTAATCAATAACTCAATTATATAACCCATAGAATATGAAAATTTTATTTCAAATGTTAATATCAAGTCTAATTTCAATGAACATTTCTAAATAATAGAAAGGCACAGCTATTTCATTTTTATTATAAATTCAGTATTACAAATTGTACCACTTAAGGAGATTTTACAATTTTTAAAATATGTCATTAATTGTAGTATTGATGAACCTTCGAAATGAAGAAAGTAGTGAATTATTTAATTGATTTTTATTGGTATATTTTTACATTTACATATACATATACATATAAATAATTACTCACAGGAACCCAAGAAATACCAGTGGAAAAAGGGGGGGAAAATCCCTACCTTTATAGATCATTCTCCCTGAATAGCCAGGTGTGAGAACCAAGGATAAACATCATAAATAACAACGTTGCATTGTATACTAGAATGTATTGTATACATTCAACACTGAGGATTTGTACAAAAGTATATGACACATTTTGAATTTTTAACACCTTGAGTATAATTTGATAAAATAAACCACTTACACAAAGCACATAGTGAGATCAGTGTCGACACATACATACAATTACAATCACAGACAAGGCAGTCTTAAGGTAAGAATGTTAATTTTGATGGACTATGATGCATCAATCTTTATTTTATGGATATTGTTTTTGATGCAATGTCTAAGGAATTTTTGCCTAATCATAGATCACCAAGATAGTCTTCTATATACATAGAAGATTTATGCCTTTGGCCTATAGTCTATTTTAAGTTAATTTTCAAATATAGAGTAATATATACAAGTCTTTTCCCCACTTATCACTATCCAATTATTCCTGTATCATTTGTTGAACAGCCTACTCTTTCCCCTCAATGAATTGCTCTTATACACTGACTTAAAGATAGTTATTCATATGCATGGGAATATATTTTTAAGCCTTCTAATTTATTTAATTGAATTATTTTTCTTTCCTTGAGGCAATGGAAAATCATCTTTTTCTGGACAGGATCTTGCTATATAGCTCAGGCTGGCCTTGAATTCACCACATAATCTACAATGGTCTCAAACTGGTACCAATCTTGTTGCTTCAGCTTCCTCAGTGCTAAAACTACAGGCATGTGCCACCATGCCAGGCATGATTAAAAAGATTCTTGACTTCAGTTTTATAAGCTAATGAAACTATTTTATATATTTTTATGGGTTAAAGTAATTAACCTAAATTCTTTATATGTCTATATGAATGTTAGATTAAGCTTCTAAACTTCTAAAAAAGATAGCATTATTTGAATTTGTTCTTGTACTGAACAAATGAATCATTACTTTGAGGGAATTAACATTTTAATCACTTGTGAGAGTTTTTTTAAATTCAAATCTTTATAGGTACATTACATATACCCATCATGGTCACATTCAACATTGAGAATTTGTACCAGTATATGATATGACATGACTTAATTCTCATTTTTTCCCATTCCTCTATCCACTCCATAACCTCCACTCACCATATACATAGGCTTTGTTTCCATTTTCTTACCATCACATTATTTTTCCCCGTCATTACTTACTCCTACACCTTATTTCCTTTTAAATATTTTCTATTTCACAAAGATTTTTGCAACTTGTACATCCGCTTGTATGGCCTGTTCATCTATCCATTTAGTTAACACTTAATTTATAATCAATTAGTCACAGGAACCCAAGAAATACCAGTGAGAAGAGGGGGGGGGAACCCCTACCTTTATAGATCATTCTCCCTGAGTAGCCAGGTGTGAGAACCAAGGATAAACACCATAAATAACAACGTTGCATTGTGTACTAGAAGGTGACAGATTCTGTGACAAAGTGAGCAGAATAGGAAAGGGGGATGGGAGATCAGTGTGGTATGGGGACGATGGTATGCAGATCATAAAAGGCATTTAGGGAGGCACCATGAAGAAAATGACCTTTGGGCAAAAACTGGAAGGAGGTAACGTAGTTAGTCATGAAACAGTCTGGGAGAAAGGCTTTCCGGGAGGCGGGGAAAGCCGGGACTTGGGTGGAGCGAGCAGGTGGTATTTGAAGATAAGCAAGAAGAGCGCTTGGCTGAAGTGGTAAATGCACAGAAAAAAAGCACATCCCTGGGGATCATGTGGATTATCTGAGGGTTTTAGCTTTTACCAAGTGGAACTGAGACTCACTGAACTGTGCAATGCAGTAATAAAGGAAAGAGAAATGAGAAGGAAAGTAAGACTCGTAGAGTGATAGGGTAAAGATATCAAGAATAAATAAGGTAGTAAAACAGCCCCCAGCTTCCACACCTGGGAGACTAGAAATTTGAGATGAAATGCTTCTGTATCAATATAGATGATGCACACAGATATCAGCAAGGGATAGCATTTCAAAGAAAATAAAATCCAAAGAGCTAAGGCACAAACCCCTAGGATGTATATGCATGAAGATTTCTGAAGCTATATTCATATTTCAGCAAGTTTTACTACCACCACTCACACACTGCCATCTCTGTAAAATGTAAGGACTAAAATACAAACAGCAGAGGTGTTTCTGGATGGCTAGCTCACTGAAGTCCTGCTCATTCGAATCAGGATTTGCTAGACCGGCTGTGTAAAAGGAATCACTGAGCAGGGGACGTGAGTCTCCTAGGGAGCTGACAGGAGGCAAATGCATTTAACGATAAGTCAGGGACTTGGTGGGGCAAAACCTGGAGTGATGTGTTGTGCCTGGAGAAAGACAGTAGCTGTGGATGAGAGAATATGGAGCTGGAAGGCAATCAACCAAACAGTTCATTCATTCTCACAAAATCTCTGTTTTGCTAAGCGATGAAAAAACTGGCTTTATGTTCAAGAATAGGCCACACAACTAAAAGCCAAGGACTGTAATCACAAGAAAACAATCGCTCAGCATAGCATTTTGAAGGGACTCAGTTCATCGCAGTCACTGCACCATCACCCCGTCTGCATGTCTGTGTAGAAGTGTTTCATGAAATTATATGATTAAAGATCCCATAGGTGATGTCACACCCTTATAGTTCCACATACCATTAACAAACATGTCCTTGCAAGAGGAAAATAAATAAAATCTTCAATGTGAGGAACTTTAAATTTCAATAAATTAAAAAAGAAGTATGAGTATAGTTTTTACAACTGCTTATAGAATATACAATTGAGGCACTTTTCATTGTGAAATGTAGTCAACATGGTTTTTAACCATTTTCACATTTATATTTATGGTGCTCAAATTTGCTACCAGTGTATTCTGATTGACATTAAACTATTATTTTCTTCCTCAGTTAAAAAATATACAGCTGTATGTAGTCTAGCCAAAATCTAGCCAAAAAACTATTCTTCAAGTATTATCATTTTGGTATATTCGGTATATGTCACAAATGTAGTTTAAATGATTTCAGATAATGTAAGAAGAAGAAAATTCAAAACTTAGCTAGGAAGAATAGTTTATAGATTGGTTTTACTGCTAGTCTGCCTATACAGAAACTACAGTGCTCCGAAAATGCACATCACCAAGGTTCCACATAGAATCCAGTGAGGCTCTAATTCAAAGCCTATATAAACACAGAAATGAAACCATAAATTGTTATTACAATCCTGAAATTCTCCAGCTCCCTGAAACTGGGAGCACATATTCTATCCACAATACCTGCAGCCCACACTTACATGTGCAACCTGTTTATACTTCACCAAAACTAAATTAGAAGGAGATTATTTTTCTGGAAAATTTTTAAGTTGTGTCAAGAGAGAATACATAAAGTGATTGTATCTATCTATAATATGTGAATCATTTTTATTTTATGCCAGTGGAAACTGGTCAGAACTGTAACAAAGATGAAAATGAATGGAAAGCAAAGGATAGCTAAGATGACACACACAAACACTGAACTCTCAGGGGAACAATTTTAGGTTAGATTCAGACATATTATGTAGTTTGTAAATTAAAGTAAGAGCTACCCATGGATGGGTAATGTATGGGATGAACTTTTCTTTGTGTTAAAAAAAATGCAGAAATTTTTCTCAAAAATTAGTCATCTTAGAAAATTTAAAAATATGTATATACTCATGTCCTTTTAAAACTCAGTATTTCTAATTCTCCGTTATGCTGCTCTTTGAAGAATGAAAGTAAAAGAATTTAGCTTCTTTCTACAAGGCGTAGCACACCGAAGAGAACAAGGAGGGTGTATAACATGGCTACCCCAAGTGTGCACCAGTTGTAGTACACACACAAACACACATACTCACCTGCAAGCTGTAATTGGAACTCTTGAGCATACATGTTAACAATTTCACAATACTGTGGTACCAAAGTATGTGAAAGAGTCAGCGAATATGGTCTGGAGTGTTTTAGACATGATTAACTTTATTGACAGGCAAATATGTAAAAGTGGGAGCTCAAATTGAGAAGATGGAACCAGATTTGCTATCCTTTATATAGATGTTGATGGATGTCAATTAAACTAAGTAGCATGCTATTTATTTATTATGTGATAATATAGAAACTGCTTATAAATAACCTCATTTTGTATGCTGATATTAAATGGTTTCAAGGAGAGAAGTTTAGTGGAATGCCTGAATTATGGAATTAATTCTTTACCTGTCTGTACATACATTGGTTTTGTCCAAAAACAAACATACAGATACAAATTGTACAACTACACTTGTTTATCTGTATGTTATTTTAGAAATTTAAAAATTTTCTTATTGCCAAGAATCACTACATCTTAATTATGTCTAATAGCAGGCAAGATTGAAAAAGTAAAGCAAGAACTCATTTACATCTTTATTTTCTCAGTTCTAGAATTGTATGTTATATATATTTTTTTCTTTTTTTTTATTATCTTTATTGGTACATTAAATATACACATCATGATTGCACTCCATAATGGGGATTTGTACCAGTATAAGACACAACTTAATTCTCATTTTTTCCCATAGCCCCACCCACCCTACCACCCCCCCATATATATAAAATTTGTTTCCTTATATAAAATACTCAAAGTGAAGTAGGATGAAGGGGAAAAAATAATGAGATTATAACAAAAAAGGAAACAAAGTTTATGTATATAGGGGGTAAGGCTATGGGAAAAAATGGGAATTAAGTTGTGTCATATACTGGAAAAATTCTCATTGTGGAGTGCAATCATGATGTGAATATGTAATGTACCAATAAAGATTGCAATAAAAATACAAAAAGTTAAATTTATAGAGGAAAAAAGTTTTTATTCATAATTATCAATGAAATAGGTGGCAAACAGAGCAGTTGATACTGTAATTTATAAAAGATATCACAAAATTATGAATTAAAAAATATTTGTCTACATACTTGTTTATTTAAATTTTTTCCCATTACCAAGGATTGAACTCAGGACCTTGCACTTGAGGGGCAGGTGCAGCACCACTGAGCCAAGTCCTGGCCCTAACTACACACTTGTAACCCTGACTTTCACGAGTCCAGGACCAGCCTCAGCTACACAAAAATAGCCTGTCTCAAAAAAAATTGTCACATAAAAGATCCGGATAAACAACATGATGAAACCAAAACACATTTCATTATACTAAAGCCTCATTTAAATATTTAACCAGGTGCATTGGTAGTAAATACATATAGTTTCAACACTCTGACAGACTGAGACAGGAGGACTGCAAATTCAAATGCACCCTGGGCAACTTAGGGAGAAACAGTCTCAAAACATAAAATTCAAACAAAGGTGTGTAGCTAAGGGTGCAGGCCCTGGGCTTAATCTACAGTACTGCCAAAGAGGTGGGTAGGGGAAGGCAGAAAAAACAAACGAAACAGAAGAACAACAACAAAAAACACCTAAATATTGCTTTAAAGGGGAAAGTATTGGAAAAACAAGTGAGGAAGAATTTAAAATGAATTTAAGATTGTCTTAAAAGGATGTGCATTATGAGTGAATCAAATGGAATTCCCTACCTTTTATAGCAAATAACGTTTAACACTGAGATATATAAACTTAACAATAGCACACAAATCCATGTAATAAATTCAGTGAATTAAACAGTTCACATACAAAAACTGTTTTCTTGAGCTCTGACTAAGATGGAAAAGCCCATATAATGTGATCTTAGGATTGGATAAGTCAGAATTCTAGAGTCAATTGAATTGAATTGAATTTGGTTTGTTCCTGATTTACATGGATTGTTTTAACACGAAAATAACTTCTTTGTCAATAGTCTCTGCCATTTAGAGGGGGTTCTTGTGCTCTCCTTTTGCATCTGCATGAATCTGGAACTAATTTGACCAAGAATACCCAGAAAAAAAATGTGATATTATATAACTTCTTGGGTTGGGGCATAAAAGAAATCTATATAGTTTCAACTCATGCAATGCGTCACACACTAGAAATAAGAGCCATCATATAAGAAATTCCTCTGCACTATGGATAAAATTCTGTAAGCCATCATATGGACAGGCCATGTGTAGTGAAGCATCTCTGATCAGCTTCCCTAATGGAGTCCACCGAACCACAGCATTACTTGCCATTTGTGTCCACAAGTGATGTTGGATATCACTTCAACCTGGTCAAGCTGAAAGTAACCGTAACTATAGCCAATATACTGTGCTTCCCAAATTCCTGCCTTACAAACCATACAAAGGAAATAACTGGTTATGTCACTAATTTTGAGAATAATTTTCAGAGGAAATTAGTAATGTAATTCAATAAGTATAAAATGGTAATCAATTACAGATAAGAATATAAAATATGAAATGCATGAAAAATTCAGTGATTTTTTTTATTTGAACAGCAAAGACCTCTTCAAGATCCTGTAACACCAAGTTTTTTAATTGTGAACTGACAGTAAAGAGATGAGTTGTACTTTGTCATCGAATACAAAGTCTACATTCTGCATAAAGTTAAAAATCAAAAGTATTTTTTTAAAAATGAGCACGATGGATCTTTGAAGTTACCCAGTAATTCTCTGTGCACTTAGCTGAAAACTCAAATATGAAATGAAAATTGAAAAGCATGACTTTTAAGTTTCTATTTCCTGGGATTCTTTTGATATAGACAGAGCTATTTCCAAAGAATCCACCTGGTAATCAAGCTGGGAATTCATCCATCTGTTCTGAATCTTGGATATCATTCACATCTGTAACCATATCCTGGAACAAAGTCTGAGATCAAGAAATTATAGCCAGTCTTTGCTCTTCATTGCAATCACTTTATTTGTATTAATTGGTTGGTGATCAATGGAACCATAGAAATAAAATAAAAACATGAGCCAAGACAGAACAATGCAGTAAATAAACTCTAGGGTGAGAAGTATTTTGTCCTACAAAGGACAATGAGTATCATTCTACAAATTCACAGTAAAGCTACTTTGTAAATTATATGTAAAATTATTTAATGGGAAAAATTATTTTTTATTTGGCAGAAGTAGGCTTAGTCTTGTATTGCATGTTTAGAGCAAGGTTCCCTCTGATTTATTCTCTCAGTGAGAGTGGAGCACTCTTAGTCTTATCGCATCTTTCCTGGCTGACACCCTTGGGTTCTGTGTGACTAGGTTTTGCCTCCTTTACAACATGTGGCATGAAAATAAAAGTGCAAAGTGACCAAAAATTTTAGACTTTCTCATTTTACCTGATCATCTCCATAGGTTCTTACTTTCAACTTTTTTATATTTTAATTATTTTTTAATAAACTGAGTTTATGGATACATTTTATAAATATGTTAGGATCACAATCCTCTTTGGCAGTTTGTACCTGTACATAATCACCCTTGATTCTCATTTTCTCTCAGTGCCCTCCCCACTTCAACTTTCCACTCCCACACTCGTAGGCTTTGCTTCCCTTCCTCCCTTTTTACCAGCAAAATTTTTTCTTTCCCTTTGTTTTTCCCTGCCCCACCCCCAGCTACTGTTTCCCTTTGAATATTTTCTACCTGTTTCACCACACCTATCATACATTCTGGACCTCATTTACACTTTGAGTTTCTCACACTAGAGAAATGATAGGGTATTTACACATCTGTGTCTTATTTATTTCACTTATGAATATGGCGTCAAGATGCATCCATTTAGCTGTAAATATCTCTCATTTATCATTCTTTATGGCTGAGTAATACCACATTTTACCTTAAAGAATTTTTTATTTCTGTGTAAGATGAGAAATTCAATTTTAAAAGTCTAAATAAAATTCTGGACCACCATTCCTCCACTTAATTTTCAAGAAAAAACAATTTGAAATAGTTACTATCACATCGCAACTCTAAAATTTTAATTTTACTATCCTAGAAATTGTAAGTGAGGAATATCGTCACTCTATTAACAAATATAAACACCCTTTGGACATTTCTACAAATCTTACTGGGTAAGAGAGATGTAAGTTACTTTGTTAGATGAATTTTTTTCTAGTGAATAATCAATGAGAAAATAATACTAGTTGTTATTTATCGTTTCTTCAGGATCTTGGTTAAGAGATCTTCACATTGCATCCAACAGAGAGGATAGATTTAGCATCACCCTTAGGTGAGGATATAAGACAGAGGATTGGAGGGGGTCGGGGATTTAGTTCAGTGGTTCCAGCGTCTGTCTTGCAAGTTCAAGGGCCCGGGTTCGATCCCCGGTAATCACATACAATATTGGGCGTGGAGACTCACCCTAGCAGCAACCAGTACCACATACCACAGTGCCGGGCGTGGTGGCTCACGCCTGTAATCCCAGCACTCAGGAGGCAGAGGCAGGAGGATTGCTGTGATGTGAGTTTGAGGCTGAGCTCAGGGTCAACCCTGACAAAGCAAGACCCTGTCTCAAAAAAAAAAGAGAGAGGATTGGGGGAAAAGTCCTAAAACTTTTAGGCTGGAAGTCTGTTCCATGTGCTTGTCTCTGCTTTGCTTTCTCTCTCTCCTCTTTGGTTTTTCCACTCCACTCCCCTGACACTCCTCTCTTATCCTGGCAACTACACAGTGGTGTTTTAATGTGTGTTCTCTGTCTTCTAGAAATTTTTAGCTCTGCAAAAGAATAGTCTACACTTACAAACACTGAGCCCCCTGGAAAATAATGGCTCCCTTGAAGTTCTATGCAAAGTTGTGGTTAATATGAATTTCAGTTACTTTAGCAAGGGTCAGTCACCCTGTAACGAAGAAGGAGGAGGAGGAGAGGGAGTCGGGTGAACTACTGCTGATCACCACACACTGCAAAGGTCAAGAGTTTAGATGGCCTTCTTGATCTCCGGGATAACCAACAGCTACAGCTAGAAGACTGACTCAAGACATTTGGGGGAAAGGTATTATGGTCACATCACTCTGTAGTCTCAGGGTCTGTTTTAGTCTCAATTGTTCTGCAATATGGAGTCATATTCTTGGACTGCTTACAGCCAGACTTTTCAAACCAGAAAACCCTGGATATCATTAGCTTGCTTGCATGGTTGAGTTTGTATTTCACTACCTTCTCTATGCATTACTCAGAGTAATTTTGCTTAGCCAAAAATGATTTTTATAGTGTTTTTGTAAAAAAAAAAAAATCTAATTATAAGGGAATATGCAATGACTGCTTAAAGTTGCAGTCTTGGCTTGTGATTTATTTTACAAGCCTTTCCTCGCTGTTCTTCGCTAAGTAGACATTCCTTGTGTTTTATTGCAAGTTTCTTCCATTGCGTCATGCTCTCTGTGGGATGGTGTGCCTATATTTTATTTTACTCCTGCCATTAATTACCTGTAGGCCTGTATCATGTCTCCCTCGGACCCATTTATTATAATGGTGCCTTGTAGTGTCCCTGAAGCTAGCAGTCTGTCAGTGTTTCCATCTGAAATACCATTTCACAAGGCTTCAAATTCAGCTGTAAAATTGTGCTTTAAGCTGTACATGCTTCGAGTACATGGTATAAACTGGGCGTTCTTTATTTTTAGATCCAAAAAGGCAAATTTGGAAAAACAGCTGTTTTAAAATTGATGTCCAAGTAGGCCATATTTTTTTGTGATAAAAGGAAAAGTTTTTCTCCTAATCTTGTAAAGGTTTTATAAATCTTTATTTTATTCTTTTCAAAAATCAAACCATATTTCTCTCTGATTTATGAGAAAGAGTGCAATCCAAGCAATAGGTATGTTTTCACATCACTTTGTGCCTTTTAGTTTCATAAAAACATAGTTGGCTGCTAACTTTTTAAGGAATTTTGATCTATCTGTCTACTCGTAGAGAACACTTAGGAAGTGTTGATTCATAGTGTATCTTCTAAAATGTTTTGGGAGATCTTTACAGAGCTGTTCATTGAACAGTCTTCAAATATGAATGGTATTTACTACAGAAACATTTTGAAATTCATAAATAATAAGTTTGCAGAAAGTTATTTTAAAATTACTTTTATGCCTGGTATGTTGGCTGACATCTGTAATCCCAGCACTCAGGAGGCAGAGGCAGGAGGATTTCTGTGAGTTCCAGGCTCACCTGGGCTACATAGTGAGTTCAGGACTAGCCTGAACTACAAAGCAAGACCCTGTTTCAAAAAAAAAAAAAATACTCTTATTTTGGCTATGATGTCAGTAAAATACTGAGACAAAATTCCAAAATTTTAGCTAAATATAAATTTCAAATTAAAAATTTTAACAAGCATGTCCCAAGTATTATATGGCACATGCTTATACTATATATGTATGTAAATATATGTATATATGTGTGTGTTTATCGAAGGTGCAAATTTAATAAGATGTCTTATATTATCATTAGGTAAATTTGGCAGTTATAAATAACATAAATAACTTTTTAAATGTTTGGAACCTAAAGGTAGAATTCAATATTATAGACAACCCAAGAAATAAAATAACAGAAAAATAATGTTGACTTAAGACATCATGTAAGCTATAGAAACATTTCTTC
>PVIR01024516.1:0-25705 GCA_004026965.1 Petromus typicus | reverse complement strand
TTTATGTTCAGGATGAACTGGAGCTATGGCTTGTTTCAGTAATTTTTGGAAGGTTAGTCTAGTAATTTTAAGCATCTTAATTATTTTGCAGATGTTTTGTTTGTTTTTCCACATTATGTTTTTTGAGAGTTTTGGCATAAAATCAGGCCCAACTTGCTGCGGAGCCCAGACTGGTCTCAAACTTGTGATCTACCTGTTTCAGCCTCCCAGTACTGCGCTAATAGGTGTGCACCACCATACCTAGTAACCCATTTTTATTTGTTTTTTTGAGACAAGGGCTCACTATGTAGACTGGCCTTGAACTCTCACTGAACCTCCTGCCTCAGTTTCCCAAGTGGCTGGATTACAGGTGTGTTTCAGCAATCATTTTTATTTAGATAAGCATTAAGAATATCTGGGAAGAATAAAAAATTGTTATTATGGCTATGTCAGTGAAGTAAGAGTAAAGCAGTGATAGGAAAGTAATATAGGAAGGACCCTTCAGCCCCCAAACCAGAGATCAAACTCAGGACGCTGTGCTTGGCAGACAGGTGTGGTGCCACTGAGTAACATCCATTCCCAAGTAGGATCTTTTTTTTTTTTTTAGGTTTTTTGAGACAGGGTCTCGCTTTGTGGTTCAGGCTGGCCCTCAGCTCAGCCTCAAACTCACATCACAATCCTCCTGCCTCTGCCTCCCGAGTGCTGGGATTCCAGGCGTGAGCCACCACACCCGGCACTGTGGTATGTGGTACTGGTTGCTGCTGGGTGTGGGTCTCCACACCCAGTATTGTTATGTGGTTACCAGGGACTCGAACCCGGGTCCTTGCGCTTGCAAGACAGGTGCCGGAACCACTGAGCTAACTCCCCGGCCCAAGTAGGATCTTTTTAATATTTCATCTGGCTCATAAAAAATAAACCCAGAGCCTGAAAAGAGAGAGAATAAAATTAACTTCTTTTGAGAGGTTAATAAAATTAACCTCTTTTGAGAAATGATCTATGTAGTTCGGGCTGGCCTTCAAACTCAGTATGTTTCCCAGGTTGGCCTCAAACTTGCAGAGATTCTATTTTAGCCTCTCAAGTGCTGGGATTATAGGCGTGTGTGACTACGCCAAGTGAGCGATTTTTGAAATTTAGATTTTCTGGAATTCTTTGCCTATGTGGGTGCCCCTATGTGCACACGTATTTTTTCAAGTCTGCAATAAGCTATTTTATTTGCTGATCAACATTATGTTAGAAGCCAGGTGTGATGGTGCACATCTGTAACCCCAGCATTTCAGAAGCAGAGGCAGAATGTTGTCACTCAATCAATTCAAGGCCACTCTGGGCTATGTAATAAGTACAAGTGAGTGACATAGCAAGACTTGTTTCAAATACGTGGGGCATGGAAGGCGTGGTGGCTCAGTCTGTAATCCTAGCACTAGGGAGGCAGAGATAGGAGGATTGCTGTGAGATCTAGGCTTGCTTGGGCTACATTGTGAGCTCAGGGTCAGCCTGAACTACAAAGCAAGACCCTGTCTCAAAAAAAAAAAAAAAAACTGGGCTGGGGATTTAGCTCAGTGGTTCTGGTGTCTGCCTGGCAAATGCAAGGTCTCTAGTTCAGTCCCCAGTAACCACACAACACAGTGCTGGCGTGGTGGATCAAGCCTGTAATCCCAGTACTCTAGAGGCAGAGGTAAGAGGACTGCCTTGGGGTCAAGGCTAGCCTGGGCTACAAAGTGAGCCCCTGTCTCAAAAAGCAAAAACAAGGGGGCCGGGGAGTTAGCTCAGTGGTTCCGGCGCCTGTCTTGCAAGCGCAAGGGCCCGGGTTCGATTCCCCGGTAACCACATAACAATACTGGGTGTGGAGACCCGCAGCCAGTACCACATACCACAGTGCCGGGCGTGGTGGTTCACGCCTGTAATCCCAGCACTCGGGAGGCAGAGGCAGGAGGATTGCTGTGATGTGAGTTTGAGGCTGAGCTCAGGGCCAGCCTGAACCACAAAAGCGAGACCCTGTCTCAAAAAAACCTAAAACAAAACAAAACAAAACAAAACAAAAAACTGTTAAACCATATACACATTAGAAAGTGTCTCTCCCAAATAAACCAAAATTTATTAATATATTTAATTTCTATTATGTACTGCCTTTCCACACCATGCACAAAAAATATGTACTGAGATGTAGAACTTGTTACTAACACTGGAAAGGTACATACACATTGGCACACAAAGCAGAATTATAGATAGAATAAAATTTGGAAGGAGTTAAAAGAAACCATGCTCGAGTAAGTCATCATCTTAAGAAATCTCAGAAAGTAAACAGAAAAAAAAAAAAAGGTAAAGCCAGGCATGCTGAAGCATGCTTGTAATTCTAACACTCTGGCAGACTGAGGCAGGAAGATTCCAAGTTGAAGCCTCACTTAGGGAAGTCTCAGAATAGAAAATCTTTAAATGCCTGGTGGTATAGCGTAGTGTTAAGACCTAGTACTACAACTAAAAGAAAAAGGTGAGCACTAGGCTCAGCTATTTTTTTTTTTTTTGAGACAGGTTCTGCTAGGCAGTTCAGGTTATCCTTCAACTTAATATGTAGCTCAGCCTGGTCTCAAAATCAGGGCAATCCTCCTGCCTCAGCCTTCTGAGTGCTGGGAATACAGGTGTGTGCTGCCACGCTTGGGCCGAATCAGCATGCATTTTATGATTTCAGACATTTTTTATCACATTTTATATATTTTTCACATCAATAAAGGTCACAAAGGAATCATAGTTCTGAAGAAAAAATCTACTGTGGGAAGATTCATGTTGTGGAAAATATGTTTTTGGTTATAAAACCAGAGAAAGGAAAGACTTAGAATGAGTCTACTGCACTATACCTCTATGTTCCAGTTATGCTGTTCCAAGGTATGGCGGCACTGATCCATAGATTCTATGCCAGTCAGATCCTGGAAGGAGAAAAAGGAAAAAAACAGTTATTCAGAAAAAAAACCAGGTCTGGGGATGTAGTTTAGTAGTAGAGCACCTGCCTAGTTTGTGCTAAGGGTCTAGGTTCAATCCCACCCACACACATACAAAACTAAACAAAATAAACAGTATTTATGTGTGTATTTTTTACCGAGTGGACTTAATGAAAATGTCAGAAAAATGCACTAAAAAATGTTGAAAGCAGAGGTTAAAGCATAGTTAATGTTGACTGGTTTAGAATTTAGCAAATCAGCTATTTGATATTTACCCAGGTATGTTTTTTAAATGCTTCCTTTAAAAATTCCAATTAAAGGGACAGGGACTTAGCTCAGTGGTTCCTGCGCCTGTCTTGCAAGCGCAAGGACCCGGGTTCAATCCCCGGTAACCACATACAATACTGGGTGTGGAGACTCACACCCAGCACCAATCAGTACCACATACCACAGTGCCGGGTGTGGTGGCTCACGCCTGGAATCCCAGCACTTGGGAGGCAGAGGCAGGAGGATTGCTGTGATGTGAGTTGGGAGGCTGAGCGCAGGGCCAGCCTGAACTACAAAGTCAGACCCTGTCTCAAAACCCTTAAAAAAAAAAAATCCAATTAAAGAGGGTTACTGATTAAAATCAAGTTCAAAAAATTAAAGATTTCTTCAATCTCTTGGTCTAGAAAACTATTCTTTAATGAACAACTGGTCTGATTATAAAACATAATGTAATGTAGTTTTCCTGCAAAATATTATGCCTTTCATCTCACCATGGGAACAATGTAAAACTTTTTATGATAAGGAATCTGCAATCCACGTGCATTCTAGGCCAGAGATGTAGCTCAGTGGGCTATGCCTGCCTGACAAGTGCAAGGTCCTCAATTTGATCTTTCATACCAAAACCACAAAACAAAAGAAAAAAACTCAAACACATGTGTTCCTGATCCCCTTTCCTCACTGTGCCAAGGTTTCATGTAGTTGCTGACCAAAGCCCCTTTTCTAGCTTTCTTAATAATCCCTCTAAATGTAGGAATTTCCCTAAAGATGTGTCTTTGATTTGATTCAATCAATTCCCAGCCTTCAATATCTTTTTGATGCAGATAATTTCTAACTTAACCCCTAGACTCACTTCTGATATTCAGCATACATTTCTGATAGCCTGTCCGACATTACTACCTAGATATGGCACCAGTACCTCAAATCCATCATTTTAAACCACTCTATTTATTAGTGACCAACTTTCAAAATATCCAGACAAAGGTAACATTTAAAACCACAACTTACCTCAGAACTTAACACTTCATGAATAATCAAGTTCTGACAACTCATTTTCTATTTTATTTTACATCTATAATTGCATTTCTGTTTTTATAGCTAGAATCTTTGATTGGCCTTTGTTTTTTTGGAGACACAGTCTTACTCTGTAGTTCAGGCAGGCCTTGAACTCACTGTGTAGTCCACGTTGGCCTCAAACTCCTGGTGATCCTACTGACTCAGCTTCCTGAGTGCTAGCATCATAGGTATATATCACCATCCCTGGTTAATTAGCCTTTCGTAACCTTCAGGTCAACCATCAATTTCCCTCTTACCTAATTTTCCTTCTAGTATTTGTGTGTGTGCACACAGACAGACAGACAGACAAACACACACATGTCAAAATCTTTCAGCTGACTGGGTAACAAATTCCAAAACATTTCATCTGGCATTCAAATATTTATATAAAATGAGCCCAATCTAGCCTTTTAGGTTACTATTATCCCTCAGATATGTAATACCAAATCTAATAGCTCATGTGCACATCCCATGTTCCATGGAGCTAAACTCTAGCCTTCCTTCAAGGCCCAATACAAAAACTATATTCTCTTTAGCCATTCACTCTTTTACTTAATAAATGCTTATTGTGTGCCTACTCTGTTTATCTCTGTGTCCAAGATCTACAAAGATGAGTTTAAGGCAGACTGCATCCTAAGGAACCTCCTCTCAGCTAACAACTATCAGGACAAAGAGATGAATCTAAACCTAATGAAAATGTGGTAGAGTACCAGGTTCTTTAGAAATTATCACAAAATCTCACTGCATACGGACATGCTGGATCTGACATTTTGTTCTGAGATGATGGGAATACAACCCAGAATCTTCTGCTAGGCAGGCACTCTACTACTAAGCTGAACTTCTAGCTCTGCTAGTTTTTTTTTTTTTTTTTAGGTTTTTTGAAACAGGGTCTCGCTTTGTGGTTCAGGCTGGCCCTCAGCTCAGCCTCCAACTCACATCACAATCCTCCTGCCTCTGCCTCCAAGTGCTGGGATGACAGGCGTGAGCCACCACGCCCGGCACTGTGGTATGTGGTACTGGTTGCTGCTGGGTGGGAGTCTCCACGCCCAGTATTGTTATGTGGTTACCGGGGAATCGAACCCAGGCCCTTGCGCTTGCAAGACAGGCGCCGGAACCACTGAACTAACTCCCCGGCCCTAGCTCTGCTAGTTTTAAAACTTCAAATGTTCTGAGGAGACGCCAGGCTGACTGGTAACAAATTTTGTAATCTTCTTAGAAAGCGATGAAGCCCAGGATGTAGGTTTCTGCTTTAGTTTTATGTTCATTTTTGCTTTTTAGTTTCTCAGCTTATTCTGTTGCACAAGAATGATGGGAAGTCCATAGTATTAATGTAAAATTCTAAGAGAGACTTGTTTCTGGAGCACAGGTATTAGAATCTGGGGCCCTGCACACACTAAGTAAGCCAACACTCCAACTTGAACATATACCCCCAGCTCTGGAACAGTATTTTAAATCTCTTATTAAAATAGTTTTTAATCCGTGTATGGTGGTACATGTCTGTAATCCCAGAATTTGGGAGGCGGAGGCAAGAAGATTGCCTTGAATTCTAGGTTAGCCTGAGCTACATAGCAAAACCCTGACACAACAAAAAAAACCCTCGATTTTTTAAAAAAGGTATAAAGCCAGGTGTGGCAATGTATGCCTGTAATCCAAATTCTTGAGCACTTGGGAGCTGAGACAAGAAGATCAGGAATTTGAGGCTAGCCTGGGCTATATAGGAAAACCCATAAGTGGTGTGGGAGGATTATAAATATTGTATGAGAAAGCTATCAGAGTAATCACACAACTAAAAATTGAAATAACCTAATCTGTGGGCCGGGGATTTAGCTCAGTGGTTTGGCGCCTGTCTTGCAAGTGCAAGGACCCGGGATCGATCCCCAGTAACCACATACTACTATACTGGGCGTGGAGATTCACCCCAGCAGCAACCAGTACCACATACCACAGTGCCAGGCGTGGTGGCTCACGCTTGTCATCCCAGCACTCGGGAGGCAGAGGCAGGAGGATTGCTGTGATGTGAGTTTGAGGCTGAGCTCAGGGCCAGCCTGAACTACAAAGTGAAACCCTGTCTCAAAAAACATAAAAAAAAAAAAAAAAGATAAGAAATAGCCTAATCTGCAAACAAAATCCTTTTGTAAGCAGTAACACAGTTAAACAGGAACTCAACTAAAAAAACCTGTTTATAATTGCGAATGATCAATATTAAAACCATGTAATAAGCAGGTGAGACAAACCTAGGCCAGGATTATTCATTTATCAACATATACTCACTGTCCCAGCACTCTACATATCCAGAACACAGGTATGGTCCTTGCTTTTTAAAGATGTATTTGAAGCTGGGTATGGTATTGTCCACTAGGGAGGCTGAGGCAGGAGAATTGCCTGGAGTTTAAAGCCAGCCTGGGCTACAAACTGAACTACATAGGGAGATTCTATCTCAAAAAACAAAAAACAAACAAGGAGTCTAAGCCCAGCCTAGGCAACCTGGTGACTTATTAAGATTCTGTCTGAAAAGTTTAAAAAAGGGCTAGAGATGTAGCCCAGTGCAAAAGCTCTGGTGCAACGCCCAGTAATGCAATGAATGAATGGATCATTCAGTCATCTGAGACTGATCAAAACAAGCCATATGCACACTAATAGATAACCTAACAGAATCTTCATTTTCTTCTTGGAGTCTTTGGATTGGATGCTGAAACAAAACAAGCTTCCCCAAGGAAGTAACACTGGAGCAGAGATATGAATAAAAAAGTCTGGGGGAAGGAAACCTCACCATAGAGAAATATGTGCAATGTATGTTATATGAAAGGCAGTAAAAACAAAAATTCTAAAACAAATGAGACACAATGCACACCCACAGAATCTTTAAAGCAGAGTGAATCTTAATGCATATACATTTTTTAAAAAATTAGGAGACCAGAGGATCCCAAGATGGAACACAGACTATGATGAAGGAATTGCAATTTATTACAAAATAGGCCTGGGGATGTAGCTCATTGGTTCCAGTGCCTGCCTGGCAAGTGCAATGCCCCGAGTTTGATCCCTGGTACTTCAAAAACAAAACAAAATAAAAACCCACAAATATATTAAACAGCTTCACTAAAGAAGGTAGGCGAAAAAGTGCTACCTAAGTAACCAGAAGAAAGTGCTTCATAAAACTAAGGACCACATGGGCTAGGGATTTAGCTCAGTGGTTCTGGTCCCTGCCCCGCAGGTGCAAGGGCCCAGGTTCGATCCCCAGTAACCACATACAACAATGCTGGGCGTGGAGACTCATGTCCACCAGCAATCAGTACCATATATCACAATACTGGGCATGATTGCTCATGCTTATAATCCCAGCACTCAGGAGCCAGGATTGCTGTAAGGTCCAGGCTCACTTGGGCCTACCCAGTGAGCTCAGGGCCAGCCTGAACTACAAAGCAAGACCCTGTCTCAAAAAACTGAAAAAACAAAATAAAAAAAAACTAAGGTCCACAGATAACTACTGTTCTCTGGTGGTGTTTTCTATATCTGTGTATATGCACTGGAACTGAACAAGTAAGTTAAATAAATAATGTGAACCTAAAGTGAGAGGTTATAAATAATCAAGGACAGCAGGCTAGATTGAGTCATTGTATTACTGAGCTGGAGAAATCTGTATGAACTCATGTAAATTAATATGGATACAGACAGCTACATACAGGATAATTTTTTTGTTTTATTTTCTGAAATAGTCTATGTAGTTAGGCTGGCCTTCAAATGATTATGTAGCCCACGCTGGCCTTAAACTTGCAATAATCCTTCTCTTCTAGTCTCCCAAAAGTTGGGATTATATATATGTGGAATCACAACTGGCAATTTTGTATACATACATGTCCTCACTGTCAGCTGAGAGCATACAAGCAACAAAATCCAGAAAATAACAAGCGTACTCAGTACCTAGAACCTGGTTTTGTTTGCTTGTTCTTTGAGACAAGGTCTCACTATGTAGTACACTATAAAGTCCAGGCTGGCTTGGAACTAGTATTGGTCCTCCTGTCTTAGTCTCCCGAGTGCTGGGGTTACACGCAGGTGTCACCACATCTGGCCATTAGATCTTGTCTTCTCCAAGAAAATGAACCTGGGCTTCTCAGATGTCAGAAACATGAACAACTTACTCAGACTTAAGACTTACTGGGATTTACTTACTTGGATTTGAGGATGTCTGCCCTGCCCTGTGGTATCTTAAACTATAAGGGTTACTGCACTAGGATTATTGGTCTAAAGACTTACTGGGATTTCAGGATGTCTGCCCTGCTCTATGTAATCTTCAAATATACGGATTATTGTGGGGCTGCCCTGTCTTATGCATGCTAGGATTATGGCTTGAAGGCTTGGTACCAAACAAAGGTGTAGGCAGGCTCCAGTTATGGGTTTTCTGCTCCCACTTCTGCTGCTGCATTATTTCACTTTTGGCTGCTGCTCAGAGTAGCAAGATTCGAACCCAGGCTCAGCCTTTTTTCCTCAAGGTTCCGGCTTTGTTGTTTGTTGGTTATTAATCCTTTAACTGTGGGACTATTGGGGGATTGAGTTCACCAAAAAGGTTCTGGCTGAGTCCTCTTCCCCAGATTTCCACGGTGAGGAAAATGGCTAAATCTAGAACTAGGGCACTTCTGCTTCAACCTCCCAGAATGCTGGTATTACAGGTGTGTGCTACTTCACCTACCTAGTTTATTATGCAATTTTCCTCCACTCAACTAGTTTATAGTTTATTATGTGACTTTTCTGGGCCCTTAGTGTCTAGTGCACATATATACCTAGTTGCATCAAAACTCATTTTAATCAGACTCTGCATACACCAGAGTAACTAAACAAGTAAACTATGGCATTTACCTACACACTTAACCAGTATACTTGTGAGGACAGGCATTTATTGTTATTAAGCAGGCATGTTGTTTTCTTACCTATTAAACTTGGGTTTTTTATTTTGTAAAATAATAAGTTAAAATAATTTTGTGGTATACAAAATATAAAAATGTATCAAAGTTTTTACTAAATTTTGTAATATACAACATCACTATACTAGAAAAACATATACATTTTTTTGAGACAGGGTCTTGCTTTGTAGTTCAGGCTGGCCCTGAAGTCATTATATAGCCCTGGCAAGCTGGCCTGCCTCTGCCTCCGAGTGCTAGGATTACAGGCGTGAGCCACTATGCCTAGCATTATGGTATGTGGTTACTGGGGATCAAACTTGGGACCTTGGGTTTGCAAGACAGATGTTGGAAGCACTGAACTAAATTCCTGGCCCTAAACAGTTATTTTCCTCCTCAAAATCCATTAATGCCAATTATAATAAAAATGTCGGGTCAACTTCAACTGGGGATAGTCTACAAGTACGCCAGTACTCAGGAAAATTATCAAGGTCATCAAAAACAAGGAAAGCCTGAGAAGCTGTCATACCCCACAGATGCCTAAGACCTCACTAGAAAACGTAATGTGCCATTCTAAATGGGATCTTACAACAGAAAGCATATTGTGTTAAAAACTAAGAAAATATGAATAAAGTATGGAAATTAGTTAAAAATAATGTATCAATATATATAACATTAATTGTGACAAATGTACTATGCTAATATTATAAGGAATTAACAGGAACACCGAGCATGATGCATATGGGGAATTTCTTTACTATTATTGGAATTCTCTGTAAATATAAATCTATTCTAAATGAAAAACTAAAAAGTAAAACAGGGCTAGGAGTATAGCTCAGTGATGGGAACACTTCCTAGGATGTGAGAGGCCCTGGGTTTCATGCCCAGCATTACAAAACAAAATAAAAACAAAACAAAAAACTATGTAAACAACTTAGACTGGGGTAACAGGAAACCTATGAGGTAAAACAAGCTTGGCAAGTTGGTAGATAAGATCGGAGAAGTAGCAGGGGAGAAGAGAGAGATCTTTCCTTTAAGGACAGTGTTTCTCAATCTTACTTGTATATCAAAAGCACTTCTGGGGACTTTAAGAAATACTTATGATTTTTTTTATTTCTTTTTTTTTTTTAGGATTTTTTGAGACAGGGTCTCGCTTTGTAGTTCAGGCTGGCCCTGAGCTCAACCTCAAACTCACATCACAGCAATCCTCCTGCCTCTGCCTCCAGAGTCCTGGGATTATTGGCGTGAGCCACCATGCCTGGCACTGTGGTATGTGGTGCTGGTTGCTGCTGGGTGTGAGTCTCCACACCCAGTATTGTATGTGGTTACCGGGGATCGAACCTGAGCCCTTGCGCTTGTAAGACAGGCGCTGGAACTACTGAGCTAACTCCCTGGCCCTTTATTTCTATTTTTTTTTAAAAAAAGCCTTTTCCAACTAAGTCAATGCTGATAGAAGAATGATGATTATTGTATTAAAAAAAATTTTTTTACTAGTACACATGCAGTATATAATGATTACTTTTATCATGCAGAGTTGGTACATGTACATAACACATCTCAATTTTTCCCCCCTTTCATCCCGCCTTCCCACCCCTTCCCTTTTTTCCACTTCCCACTTAAATATTTTCTTCCTATTTCCTAGTATCTATCATCATTTTGGTCCTTATTTGTGCTTTCAGTTTCTCACACAAGAGAAATAATGCAATATACGTGTCCAATTTATTTCCCTTAAAAGTATGGTTTTGAGGTACATCCATTTATTCCTTAAAAAGTCTCAAGTTTATCCTTCCTTGTGGCAGAGTAGTACTCCACTGTATATGAGAACCACATTATCTTTAAGAAGGATGCTGATTTTCAAACAAGATTCCCATGGTCTTGAATATTACTCACAATCAGCTTTTTAGCTAGACATGGTGGTGATGCACACCTGTAATCCCAACACTCAGGCGGCTGAAGCAAATGCATCATTGGGAGTTTGAGGCCAGCCTGGACTATGTGGTAGTTCAAGGCCAGCCTCAACTACACAGAAAAACTCTGTTTCAAGGGGGAAAATGGTTCTTTTCATCTGAGGGTGTAACAGAAAGATACGCTACCATACCTCTCAAAGACATACGCCGCAAGACTTTTCTGAGCCTTAGATACTTTCTCTAACGCCTTCTCTATGCATCAGAAGCCTTATCTGTAAAAGTGACACGATCATATATATATATTAAAAAGTCATTCTTTCCTGTGACCAGGCCCCCAGGTCATAATAAAGCTGCATACTGTAACTTACGGGATGCAATGAAAGTAATACTATGAGAGAAATTTATGGTGGTCAATATACACATCAGCAAGACAGAGTGGGTTCAAATAAACAACGTAATATTGAACCTCATGCTTCTAGAAAAAAGAGCAAGTCAACCCCAAAGCCTGTATGACGGAGGAAATTATAAAGATCTGAACAGAAATTAATGTAATTTCTAAAAACACAATAAAAAGAATCAATGAATTGAAGAGCTGGTACTTTGAAAGTTTAAATAAAACTAACAAAATTAGACAACCTTATCAAGAAAACAAAAGAAAAGATACAAATCCATGCTATTAGGAATGAAAAGCGTAAAATCACAACAGATCCTACAGAAATCTAGAAGGTCATCAATATCTACTTTGAGAATTTGTACTCTAATAAGATGGAAAACACAGAAGAAATGACTGATTCCTAGGTACATATAACTTACCAAAGCTGAATCAAGAATCTAAATAAATCATTATCCATCAATGAAATTGAAGATGTAATTAAGAACATACCAACAAAGAAAAGTTTAGGCCCTGACAGATTCACTGCTGAATTCTACAAGAAACTTAGAAAAGATCTAATGCCACTATTTCTCAAACTCTACTGAAATGAAAGGGAAGCAATATTCCCAAATTCATTCCTGGAAGTGAGCATTACCCTGATATCAAAACTAGAGAAGGATCCAACCAAAAAAGGAAAATTGCAGGCCAATCTCCCTAATTAAATAGATACAAAAATCTCCAATAAGATACTGAGAAACAGACTACATCATCAAGAAGACTATAAACCATGATCAAGTAGGATTCATCCCAGTGATATAGGGATGGTTCAACATATGCAAATCAATAAACTATATTGACAGAACCAAAGACAAAAACCATATGATCATCTTAACAGATGCAGAAAAAACATGACAAAATCCAACATACATTCATGATTTTAAAAAATCTGGGGCCAGGGATTTAGCTCAATGCCTCTGGTGCCTGCCTTGCAAAAGCGAGGTCCCTAGCTCGATCCCCAGTAATCACATACAACACCAGGCGTGGTGACTCATGCACACCAGCAATCAGTACCACATACCACAGTGCCAGGCTTGGTGGCTCATGCCTGTAATCTCAGCATTTGGAAGGCAGAGGCAGGAGGACTGTTGTGAGTTTGAGGCTGAATTATTATCCCTTAGGATCAATAGGCTACACAGTGAGCTCAGGGCCAGGATGAAATACAAAGTGAGACCATCTCAAAAAAAAAGAATCTGGGCTGGGGATTTAGCTCAGTGTTTCTGGTGTCTGGCAAGCACAAGATCCCAAGTTTGATCTCTGGTACCACAAACCACAAATCCGGCGTGGTGACTCACACCTGTAATCCCAGCACTCAGGAGGCAGGGGCAGGAGGACTCCTGTGAGTTAGAGGCTAGCAGGGTACGGGGGTGGGGGGAGTTATATAGTGAGTTCAGGACCAGCCTGAACTACAAAGCAAAACCTTGTCTCAAAAAAACAGAACAAAACAAAACAAAACACTAAGCTTTCTAAAATCAGGAACAAAATAAAGATGTTCACTGTCACCACTTTATTCAATATAGTTCAGGGAAACATCATCCAGAGCAATTAAGACAAATAGAAATAAAAGGAATAAGGATAGGAAAGGAAGAACTTAAATTATCATTATTTGTGGATGACATGATACTCTATATAGAAGACTCCAAAAACTCCACCAAAGCACTTCTAGATTTAATAACCAAATTCAGTAGCATAGCTGAATACAAATCAACACTCAAAACTCAACAGCATTTCTGTACAAAAATTCAGTGAGAAATTAGATAAACAATACCTTTCAAAAAAGCATCCAAACAATGAAATACCTAGGAATCAATGTAATGAAAAAAGTAAAAGATCTTTACATGGAAAACTATAGTAATGTGAAAAAGGAGATTGAAGAGAATATCAGAAATGGAGAGATTATCCCTTAGGATCAATAGAACACACTGGAACATGAAGAAACACTCCAAAAACATTCCATCACCTTATCTTTGGCAAAAGAGCTAAACAGTTTTATTGGAAGAAAAACAGCCTCTTTAATAAATGATGCTGGGAAAACTGGCTTCCCCCATCCTAAAGATTAAAATGACTCATTATCTTTAACCATGCACTAAGCTAAAATCAAAAAGGATCAAAGAACTAAATATTGAAAGAGAAATACTAAATCTGCTGGGAGACAGTTTAGGTAAACCTCTCAAAGATACTGGTGTAGTCTATGACTTTATGAACAAAAACTCAAACACACAGAAAATATCAAAGAATCAACAACTGCGATTTCATCTTATTAAAAAGCTTTTCAGCCAGGTGTGGTGGCTCATGCCTGTAATCCCAGCACTTGGGAGGCAGAAGCAGGACTACAATAACAAATGCTGATGGGACTGTGAGTTCAAGGCTTGCATGGGCTACATAGTGAATTTAGCGTCAGCCTGAACTACAAAGCGAGGCCCTGCTTCCAAAAAAAAAAAAAAAAAAAGCTTTTTACCCAGGAAGAGAAACCACCAAGAGTGAAGAAACAATCCAGTGGAGGCAAAAGATTTTGCCAGCTGTTCTTCGACAAAAGACTAATAACTAGAATATATATAAAGGACTCAAAGAATTAGATCCTCCAAATCTAAATATCCAATCCCAAAATGGACACTTGAAGTAAACAGAGACCTCTCAGATGAAGTAGAAACAGCAAACATAGGAATTAAATATAGGAAAAAATGTTCAGCATCACTGGTTATTCAAGAGATGCAAAGTAAAACACTGAAATTCCACATCCTTCCAGAAAGAATGGCTGTTATCAAGAAATCAACCAATAGCAAATGCTGATGGAAATGTAAGGAAAAAGAAACCCTTTTCCACTTTTGGTTGGAGTGTAGATTGGTGCAACTACTGTAGAAGTCAGAGTGGAGATTCCTCAAAAAATTAAAACTAGAAGTTCCATTCAACCCTTCTATTTTCCTTCTTGTATCTTCCCGCAAGAATTAAAAGCATTGGGGCGGGGATATAGCTCAGTGGTTCCGGCGCCTGTCTTGCAAGCGCAAGGCACTGGGTTCAATCCCCGGTAACCACATAACAATACTGGGCGTGGAGACTCACCCCAGTAGCAACCAGTACCACATACCACAGTGCCGGGCGTGGTGGCTCACGCCTGTAATCCCAGCACTCGGGAGGCAGAGGTACAGGATTGCTGTGGTGTTGAGTTTGAGGCTGAGCTCAGGGCCAGCTTGAACCACAAAGCGAGACTCTGTCTCAAAAAACCTAAAAAAAAAAAAAAGAATTAAAAGCATCATACCTCAATGATAAATACACACTTCTGTTTATAATGGCTGAATATTGGAAACAGCCCAAATGTCCATTGACTGATAAATGAATAAAGATAATTTTTTATACAATAGAGGATAAGCTTGAGACACTTCTAGCTACACGGATGCACCATGAGACCATACCTTTAAGTGAAATAAATTGGACACACGTTTAAATATTGCAGTTTCTCGTGTTGAAAATCAAAAGTAAGTAAAGACCAAAATGTGTAAGAGATATTGAAAAAAGGGAAAAAAATGTTCAAATGAGAAGAGGAACAAGGGGAAAGTGGAAGAAGGGACAAGGTAAACTGAGAATAGAAAGAGAAAATAGGAATAAACCTTTTCTAAGTAAGTACAGAAAGAGAGGTAAAAGGGAAAGGGGACTGGAAAAAAAAAGGAGCAAAAGATACCACGTACAGGTACAAATTCCCTATAAATGTTATCATTAGATATATCTAAAATGTACCAATAAAGGTTTTGCTACAAAACAAAAACAATTATGCATAAGCACCCCACACCAATTTGAGTGCAAATAGTCAGTGGTCAATAAAGGTTAACGAAATCTACAATTTCTCTAACTGACTTGCTTTTCAGAGTAAATTTGGTCATGATGTGACCTGAGATAGCACTGCAGTGGAATAACTGCAGTGGAAATGAAGGATAAGTTTGTCAATTTATTTTTCTAATGGTTCAGAGCCAAGTGTTGTTACAAACTGTTACGATATACCCTTCCCTGGGAAGGTTCATACCAGTACATTTATCTAAGAAAATGTCCTTGCTTCCTGATCTTGTCTGTCTTGCCTTATCAGAAATAACTTCCTTTCCATGAAATAACCTCCCAAGGATTTAGAAGAGTATTACATTTAGATATAGCTATTTATACAAAATGTCCCCAGGATACTGGGGACCATTGGGCCTTTGAAGTGAGGTACTTTCTCAGTCTTTTCCCCTTTTCTTCTGAGAGTCTCACTAAGCTGCTACACTGCCCAGGCTCAAATTTGTGATATTCTGCCTCTGACACTCAAGAGTGCTGGGATTACAGGGTATACCACCAAATCAGGCACAATGTAACTAATGGGATCACTAGCGAGAAAATGGCAGTATTGACCCTAGAGACTGGTGGAGTACATGAACCCTTCTATATCCCTCATTGATTCCATCTTGTTCAGTCTAAATTCTCCCTGAAGCCAGAAGGTAAGAAATCAATCATGTGGGGGCTGGAAATTTAGCTCAGTGGTTCCAGCATCTGCTCTGCAAGTGCAAGGGCCTGGGTTTATCCCCTGTAGCCACATACAACAATGGCGGGCCTGGTGAGTGACACCCACCAGCAATCAGTACCACACACCACAGTGCCAGGCCTGGTGGCTCACGCCTATAATCCCAGCACTTGGGAGGCAGAGGCAGGAGGATTACTGAGTTTGAGACTGAGTTCAGGACCAGCCTGAACTACAAAGTGAAACCCTATCTCAAAAAACTTAAAAAAAGAAAGAAATCAATCAATCACTTGGCAAACCAGGTTTTGAAGATTGTGACCTCAATCTAGTTCTTGCTAAAGTATCACAAACAACAGGAAGTGTGCAGGACTTTAATCACATGGCTTAACTATTTGGATAGAGATTGAGTAATCTGGGTATGATCACCTCACTTTCCTAAGTGGTTCTCTTTCCATTATTTCACTAGCCAACACTACCTGGAGGTGGGATGAAACTTCAGTTGAGAACTAAGTACTCTGTAAAGTCTAATTGATTTGTTGGTTCTAGCTTATTTAAGATGCATATTTTGCGTTCAGTTACTCCGAGAGAGAAATTTTGGCAAAACTAAGGGATCTTCTTCGTTTCTTCCTATCACACAGCTGGCTTTGCTTAACTTTATGCAGGATGACTTCTCTAGTCAGAGTCTAGCAAGGGAAATGGAATTTAAAGTTCTCTCTAGTGACTGCAGCTAGGCTCAAACTGTTAACTAGAACTCTTACACAGATCTTTAGTATTCATGTTCAATTACTTATCTCCCAAATTAAATATCAGTAGCTCCCATTTATTAAGCATCTGTGAGCTAGGCACTGCAGTATATTCTTCCTTATTCTTAGAATTGTAAAGTTAAAAAACATTGTGGGGGTGGTCAGGGATTTAACTCAGTGGATATGGTGCCTGCCTTGCAAATACAAAGTCCCAAGTTTGACCCCTGGTACCACCAAAAAAAAAATCACCCCAATAAGCATAGATTACTTTACAGATACGAAAATTAAGGCCTTGAAGGATGAGTAATTGCCAAAGATCTAATTGCTGTGATCCTAATAAGAAGTATTTTCCTTTTAGTAGGCTATAAACATAAAAATATAGTTAACTGGATTTTTTATTTTCTTTTTTCTCCTAAAAAGAGGATTTTTTGGTTTTGTTTTTTGAGACAGGGTCTTGCTTTGTAGTTCAAGCTGGTCCTGAACTCAGCCTCAAACTCAGCAATCCTCCTGCCTCTGCCTCCCAAGTGCTGGGATTACAGGCTGAGATTACAGGCCTGAGGTATTACCTGCCTTGTGGTATGTGGTACTGACTACTGATGGGCTTGAGTCACCACGCCTGGCACTGTTGATGTGGTTACTGGGGATGGAACTAGGGACCTTGTGCTTGCCAGGCAGGTGCTGGAACCACTGACCTGAATCCCTGACCCCAAAGAGAATGTTTTATATTATTGAAATTAATAAAAATAAAATATTAATAACAAATTTCATAAGATTTATGATTCATTATTGTATTCATTCATCCAATATTAATTTAGCATCTATCATGGAATGAGAACAAAACAAAGAAATCATACTATGAATTCCCAATAATTTTGTGGAGAAAAAAAGATATGTACTTGTCTGGTGTAGTATGCCCGCTTGCAATCCCAGCTACTTCATAAACTGACCCAGGAGGACTTCAAGAACGAGGTCAGCCTGGGTAACTTACTAAGACTTTGTTTTAGTATACAATTTATAATAAAATTTATAAATGACCAGGAGCCTAGCACCATAATACAGTGCTTCTATGAGGCCCTGGACTCTAACCTTAGTACAAAAAAATAATAATTAAAAAGTAAATAATTATATTATTATAACCTTTTACCCTACATTAGCCGTAAACAAATCCTTATGTCTTTCAGGAAGCTTGATATCAGAAGATATCAAGGTTCTGGTCTGAATACTAATGGAAAGAGATGCTTTGGTGCAAGGAAACACATGTAGAGGTGAGAGAAAGGTATGTTAAGCAATTAAAAAGTATCAGTGGAACAGAATAGAATGGAAAGGGTAAATAAATGAGGCTGAACAATGGAAGTACAAGTTAGGTTAAAAAGAATGATTTCATGCTGTTCTAATCAGTGTCACCCAAATCATCTTTGACTGCCTCAGTCCAGCCACCCCACTTTTCCCATCATTCTGATTTCACTAGGATAGTGTTATGAATCTTTTAGAGCTTTCAATGATACAAACAACCACATGTGCCATTAAACTGCCTGCACTGCTTTAGGAAAACTAGGGAGGCTAAACAGGAGAGTGCATGTTGATACTCAGGCGGCTGAGGTGGGAAAATTACCATGAGTTCAAAGCCAATCTGAACAAATTTGACTTCCTTTGCTGTATGTACTCTCTTTAAAATAGCCACATAGTGGGGCCAAGGATTATAGCAACATAGCGGGGCCAAGGATTAGATGTGTGGTCCCGGCATCTACCTGGCAAGCACAAGGTCCCAAGTTTGATCCCCAGTACCACATTATCACAATGCCAGGCATGGTGGCTCATGCCTGTAATCCTAGCACTTGCAAGGCAGAAGCAGGAGGATTGCTGTGAGTGCGAGGTTAGTCTGGGATACATAGTGAGTTCAGGGCCAGCCTGAACTACAAATGAGACCCTATCTCAAAAAATAAAAAAATAGGCAAATCGGTCCAGGGATTTAGCTCAGTGGTTGTGGCACCTATCTTGCAAGCTCAAGGGCCCGGGTTCAATCCCCGATAACCATATACAGTACTGAGCGTGGAGACTCACGCCCAGCAGCAATCAATACCACATACCACAGTGCTGGGCGTGGTGGCTCATGCCTATAATCCCAGCACTCGGGAGGCAGAGGCAAGAGGATTGCTGTGATGAGAGTTTGAGGCTGAGCTCAGGACCAGCTTGATAAAGCAAGATCATAAAGCAACCATAAAGCAAGATCCTGTCTCAAAAAAAAGGCAAATCATAAAAATACCTTTAAATCTGGCCGGAGATTTACCTCAGCGGTTCCAGCACCTGCCTTGCAAGTGCAATGGCCGGGGTTCAATCCCCATAACTATATATAACAATACCAGGTGTGGTGACTCACGCCCACCAGGAATGTGCACCATATAACTCAATGCTTGGCATGGTGGCTCACACCTGTAATCCCAGCACTTGGGAGGCAGAGACAGGAGGACTGCTGAGTTTGAGACTGAATTCAGGACCATCCTGAACTACAGATCGAGACTCTGTCTCAAAAAACAAACAAACAAAAAAAACCACCCCAACAACAATAAGAAAAAAATCTTTAAATCTCAAAGTGTCATCAGACTCTACCATTTGGTATCCCTTCCTTGTTAGTCATTTGTTCACTCACATCTCAGTCTTTAATTTTCTAAAATTTTACTTCCTGGATTCCTAGTATTCTTTCCAGCTCTTCTAGTACCTTCATGATTGTACTATCTGCCTAACCTCTGAATACAGTCAGGATTCTGCATCCACAAGTTGAACCAATAGTGGACTATAAGTATTCTGGAAAAACATTTAGTCTGTATTGAGGCAGACTTTTTACAGTCATTATTCTTTTTTTTTTTTTTTTTTTTGAGACAGGGTCTTGCTTTTGTGTTTCAGGCTGGCCTGGAGCTCAGCATCAAACTCATATCACAGCAATCCTCCTGCCTCTGCCTCCCGAGTGCTGGGATTACGGGCGTGAGCTACCACGCCCAGCACTGTGGTATGTGGTACTGGTTGCTGCTGGGCGTGAGTCACTCAGTACGGTATGTGGTTACCGGGGAATCGAAACGGGCCCTTGCGCTTGCAAGACAGGCGCTGGAACCACTGAGCTAACTCCCCGGCCCCTATAGTCATTATTCTTTTATTTATTTATTTTTGAGATAGGGTCTCGCTTTTGTAGTTCAGGCTGGCCCTGAGCTCAGCCTTGAACTCACAGCAATCCTCCTGCCTCTGCCTCCCAAGTGCTGGGATTACAGATGTGAGTCACCATGCCCAGCACTGTGGTATGTGGTTCTGATTGCTGGTGGGTGTGAGTCTCCACACCCAGCATTGTTGTATGTAGTTACCAGGGATCAAACCTGGGGCCCTTGCACTTGCAAGGCAGATGCAGGAATCACTGAGCTAAATCCCCAGCCCAACTCTTGGGTGATTTTACTCTTCTTGCTGGCAAGGGTCAATTATTTCTCTTGTGTGCTGGATCCTAATCCCTCTCAAATAATTTAAGGATACTGTAATCACAATTTACCTTCCTTCTGTATCAATTTTCTTTTTCTTTTCTTTTTGAACAGAGAGCCTTTGCATTCAGCTATACCCCTAACCCTTTTATTTTTTTTATGTTTTGAGAGTCAAAGACACTAAATTGCACAGGATGAGCTCACACTTGGAATCCTCTTGGTTCATTTCCCATTAAGTGCCTGGATTGTAGGAATGTGCCACCTTGCCTAATTTTTTCTTTTTCTTTTGTTGCAGGACTGGTGAATGAACTGGGTGCCTGCAGATTGAGCTAAATCCCTAGTCACTGTAATTTTGAAAATTCCAGTGATCCTCTCAGAGCCCCTCCTGAAAATGTAGGAGTTATTTTTCTTCTTATTCCAATAAACACTCTTCTGACTATGAGCTCAGTTTGTACATAATTAATTAACTATTTCATACTTGGAGGTCCCACTAAGATTAACACCTTTAAGACAGGCCATATATGCATACTATCCCATGCTCCTCGATGAGACAGTCATGCATGCACCACTGGTGGTTCAAGCCAACTGAGTTCTGTGATCTAAGTCATGTAATTCACAGGCATCACTGGAAACAGGAAACAGATCAATACTCTTGCAAACATTTTGAGGGTCTAAATCAGCTCTTCAAGAAAATAATGCAAGGCCCTCAAGAGATAAGTGATGATAAAGTGCTTCGTTCACCCCTGTTCTACGCAGTTCCCCTCTTGGGATTTTTCATTTAATCTCTCTTTTAATGTACCTCATTTTGTCTTCTCTCAAAAGGGTAATATTTTTTCAGTTGCTGAAGATCTCCAAATATGAGAGGCATTACTTACTCTCTCATATTTCCATCCCTTCTCCTCACCTATGCACCTCAATCTGGTGCCCATCAACATCCTCCAGTGTCAGGTAATTATTCTGAACACAGCAAGTAAAATATCCTAATTGTTGGATATGGCCACAAGGAAGAGATAGTCACACAATATTGCATAGTTTTGCCTCTGTCCCTTGAACAGATCACTATTGTCAAGAGGTTCTGGTATCAATTTTTATCCCATGCAAGGTTTCCCTGGGAGATTAAGCTAAAACCAGGGACAGGTGGTTGAGCTGTGAGGAAATGATTCCCCCTGCATTTGATCATAAAGAATCTTTTTTGGTAGGTTGGTAATCTCTTCAGTCCTGTAACACTACCCTTATATTGTCAAAATGGCATCTGGCTAAACGAAAAAAGAAAATAGAATCTCTAATAGAAGAGTCCTCTAGGATTCAGTACTGGCTTCTAATTTATTGTGACCTTGGTACTACTTAAAACTTTAGTGGAGCGTTCAGACTTCAACTTCCCCAGTTGTCAGAAATTGTCCAATTGTATGGATTCCTGCCATACATTTTTTTTTTTAAAGACAGGGTCTTGCTATCCAGTTTAGGCTGGTCTTCAACAATGCAGCCCAGGCCAAACCTGAAATGAGCAATCCTCCAGCCTCAGCTTCCTAAGTGCTAGGATTACAGGCATGCGCCACCATCACTGGCCATACCATATACTTTAGAGATCTTTTAATATGTTCCCTCTTTACAAGTCAATATAACAGGACTCTCAAAACTCTGGGTATGTGCAACCACTGCCTGTAGGCCTCTCACCCAGGAAACAACCTCTCAAAACTCCTGTAGAGCTCAATTTGCTCTTATAACACTAACCACTTTGTTTTCAAATATTGTAATTTTAATGGATCTCTTCCACAGGAATACTTACATAGAGAACAACTGGTGCTATCAAAAGGGCACTCTCTTTATGATTGTCCTAATGAAGAGGGCCCTGTGAAAAATCAGTAAGTGAAACACTCTATGCTTTGGGGACACTCAGGGGCTCCTTTCCTTGAGAGAACTGGATTTTATGTGATAGATTCATACTTTGTGCAGCTCTGTAACTATAAAGGGCTTGTATTGTGGTAGTAGTTATTCCAAACATTAACGTACTAAGTCCAGAGAAGATGACCTCTTTAGGCCACATCATCATCCTATGGTCCTTTTTGGGGCAGTTTCTGCTATAATGGGATTAAAAAAAAAAAAAAAAAGACACGTCCAATATATTCTCTTATGATGGATTAGAGAAATGGGATTGGGAAGGACACACAAATGAGATCCTATATTAGAGAGACCAAGTATGGGACACACAATTGCCAGGGGATTCTTTTGGTTTGTGAGCATTTTGTTATTAAAAAGATCATTCCTGCCAGATGTGGTGATACACTTGGGAGGCTTAGGCAGGAGGATTGGGTTTGAAATAGTAAGTTGGAGGCTAGTCTGGGCTACATAGTGAGCTCATAGCCAATCTGAACTACACTGTTAAGACCCTGTCTCAAAAAACAAAAGAAAACAGGAAGATCAGTCCTAAACCTCACCATAATGGTTCAAACAAGGCTGGAAAGCTATAGTGGCAGTTACAGAGGCACAGAAATAGTCTTTGAATTCCTTAGCTGACAGAGTCCTTCAAAACCACAGGGCCCTTCATCTTTTTACGGTCTAACCCAGGAATTTGTGCACTCAAATTAAACCTATTGTCTTTGGATAAATAATTCACATCAGGTGGATAAAGACTTTGAAAATAAGAAATATCAGATTTATAGCTAAACTCCATGAGCAGGCAGGTCTATGAACCAGCTGCTGAAGATTCCTACTCCAGTATCTTTAACAGTGTCTGATTTAGCTCCTTCTCTTAATCACCCTAATCCACCTTTTCACTCTGGTTCTTATGTTCGGGCCATGCACTCTTAATCTATCTGCCTAGAGGTAAAAATCAGCTTGCCTAGTGGTTATCAAACTCCAAATTGGCACATGGAGCCAAACTGATCCTCACATAAGAGTCCACAACTGGTGAAACTCACCATGACTTCTATGCCTTTTGAAAATTAACAAAAAATGTCACCCCCCTAAATAGCAGACGAGGTAAAAAAGATGATTTTCAAAATGACTTACAAACTTGATTCAACAGCTGATTTCGGGTTTTACTTCCTATAATTTAAAAGAATGAGGGACATATCCTACTGTCCATTTAAAATGAAAAATTTCTTACAAGCAGAAAAGAGATCACTTCTTTCTCCAGAGACAACACACAGCTCCTTTAGTTCTCTCACTCTGTTCATGTCATCCTTGCCCAGTTGTTCAAACAGCAATGTAGAGGAAGCAAGTAAACCAAAGCACTAGGAAGACTGCTTGATCTGGAGATCTGAAGAAAATAACCTTCCCCATACGTGTGTTAGCCCTTCTTAAAACTGATGTTCCTGGGCCGTAGATTTAGCTTAATGGTTCTGGCATGTGCCTTCCAAGCACTAAGTCCTGAGTTCAATCCCCAGTACAAAAACTAATGTCTCTATTCTTTCCCATCTGAAACAGTTTTTTTTAAAAAGCCTGTATTAGTTATTCTAACTAGTTATTCTATACTAACTGGTTCCAAAAAAGGAGGAATAGAGAACTATAGAAAAATCTTAAAAACATCAAATTGACTAAGAAAAACAGTAAATACACCTTAAGGAGTTCCAATCAAATCATGTGTCATGAAAAAAGAAACAGAGGGGTCCAGGGATTTAGCTCAGTGGTTTGGTGCCTGCATTGCAAGTGCAAAGGGCTGGGTTCAATCCCTGTAACCACATACGACAATGCTGGGCATGGTGGCTTATGCCTATCATCCTAGCACATGGGAAGTGGAGGGAGGAGGACTGCTGTGAATTTGAGGCTGAGCTCAGGGCCAACCCGAACTACAAAGTGAGACCCTGTCCCCAAAAAATAAATAATAAAAAATTAAAAAAGAAACAGAAACTTGAGATTTTGGAAATCTTTCAGTAGTCTCAGGAGTTTAAATGAAAAAACAGACTGACAACCTGCTTCTTGTGGTGTCATCCTATTCTATCCTGAACCCTGAAGTGTGTGTCTATGATTCATATTGTTTTGTTTTGTTTAAGAGGAGAGGTTTAATTTGGCTCCCAAATCTATACTGCTAATGAAGCAAACCTGAAACCTAGTGTTGTCGCTCCATAACTGAAAAAAACAGTTGATGGCTCCCCAGGTATACAGATTAAAGTTTAAATCATCACACAAAGCTCTGAAAGCAAGTTGGCTCTAATTTACCTTTCCACTTTTAATTCTTTAAGTCTACCAAAAGGGGCAGATTTCACACCTTTTCACATCTATCTGTACAACCCGTCTCCCAGCTCTGAACCTCCCTGTCACTACCTGTTGAAATTCTATTCCTCCAAAGCATTAAGGACAGTGGTAAGAATGCCAGCCTTTAAATCCAGATCAAACCCATTAGAATTCCACTACTTAATAGTTTAAAGACTTTGAGTAAACACGTCAATAGATCTTAAGAAAGCTAGCATACCATTTATTGTACATTACTGTGCAGATTAAGGACAATGGTTATAATTTATCTAACACAATGCTCAAGGTATAGTAAATAATAAATGGTACCTTTAAATCACCCTCCTCCTTCCCATCAACCTTACCCTTCTTAAGCACCCACAGCACTTAGGCAAGCATTCTACCACTGAGATATGTCCACAGTTGTTTTTATATTGGGGCACAGGGTAAACTGCATAGGCTGCTCTCAAAGCTGTAATCCATTGCCTCAGCCTCTGAAGTAGCTGTGATTACAGGCATACACATCACACTGACTATACATTTTTTGTTTTGTTTTTTGAGCCAGGATCTCATTACGTAGATCAGACTAGCCTTAAACTCAAGGAAATCCTCCTGCCTCAGCCTCCTGAATGCTGGGATTACAGGTAGGTGCCTCCATGCCCTGCATCATATAATACTTTTTTTTTGAGACAGGGTCTCACTTTGCAGTTCAGGCCAGCCCTGAGCTCAGCCTCAAACTCACATCACAGCAATCCTCCTGCCTCTGCCTCCCGTGTCCTGGGATCACAGGCGTGAACCACCACACCTGACGCTGTGGTATGTGGTGCTAGGCGTGAGTCTCCACACCCAGCATTGTATGTGGTTACCTGGGAGATCGAACGGGGGGTGGGGGGGGGGCTGTGCTTGCAAGACAGGCGCCAGAACCACCGAGCTAACTCCCCGGCCTATAATACTTTTCTTTTGGTAACAGGGATCAAACTCAGGCCCTTGTGCCTGTCAGGCAGGAGTGGTGCCACTGAGCTACATGCCCAGCCCTTGTAGCATGTTTCCCCCCCACCCCTAGTAAGGGGACTAAGGCCTGAGCCTTCACACACAGGTACATTCCTAGTTTTAAATTTTGAGGCAGGGTTCCAACTAAGTTGTCCAGGTGTCCTGGCTGGACTCAAACCTGCAACCCTCCTGCCTTGGCCTCTCAGGATGCTGGAATTAGGTGTGTGGCACCTCTCTTGACTATCATTTTTTATGTATTGTATTACACTTCAGCATGTCTACCTTGCTGGGTTCTCTCATTCTTCATATATGTCCCTGGCTTCTCCATTAGTTTACAGACAAGATAGCAATGGATATGGATTTCTAAAACTCTGTCATTCCAGCCCAGCAAAAAAAGTGTACATCT
>PVIR01024515.1:0-25860 GCA_004026965.1 Petromus typicus | reverse complement strand
AAAGTAACAGACCCGAGGATCAATGGAGTAGACTAGAAGATCCAGAAACTACTCCAGATACACTGAGCCACCTCATCTTTGACAAAGGAGCCAAAAATCCTCAATGGAGGAAAGATAGCCTCTTTAACAAATGGTGCTGGAAAAACTGGGTTTTAACTTGCCAAAGACTAAAACTAGATCTAACTCTTTCACTGTGTACCAAGCTAAAATCAAAGTGGATAAGAGACCTAAATATTAAAACAGACATTCTAAACCTACTGCAAAACTGGTTAGGTAAAACTCTTGAAGACTTTGGCTTAGGGAAAGACTTCATGAACAAAACTTCTATAGCACAGGAATTGGCTGAAGAAATCAACAAATGGGACCTCATTCTTTAAAAAATCTTCTGCATAGCAAAGTAAACCACCAACAGAGCAAAACAGCAACCAACAATGTGGGAAAAAAATCCTTACCAGCTTTTCCTCAGACAAAGGGTTTTTTTTATCTAGAATATATAAAGAGCTTAAGAAAATCAGCCCACCCAAATTTAATGACCCAATTCAAAAATGGGCATCTGAAATGAACAGATATTTTTCAGAGGAAGAAATAAGAGAAGCTAAGAAGCATATGAAGAAATGCTCAACATCATTAGTCATTTGAGAGATGCAGATGAAAACAACATTGAGATTTCATCTCACTCCACATAGAATGGCTGCCATTTCAGGATCAGCCAATGGCAAATGTTGGCAAGGCTGCAGAGAAGAAGGAACCCTTCTGCACTGTTGGTGGGACTGTAGACTCATACAACCCCTGTGGAGATCAGTTTGGAGATTCCTCAAAAAGCTAGGATTGGAGGTCCCATTTGACCTGGCCGTTGCCCTGCTAGGTATATACACAAAAGAATTTAAAAGATTCATATCATAGTGACATATGTGTACCCATGTTTATAGCTGCCTAATTTGTGATTGCTACATCTTGGAAACAACCCAAGTATCCATCAACTGGAGACTGGATAAAAAAGCTGTGGTTCTTCTACAGAATGGAGTATTACTCTGCCATAAAAAATGATAAGTTTGAATCATTTCTACTTAAATGGACATACCTTGAGGGCATCCTCATAAGTCCAATACATATGTCACAGATAGGTAAATATTGTGTCTTTTCTCTGGTATGAGAAAATGAAGATGTAATTGAGTCCTAGAAGTGTATGTTAAATATTGTGAAATAGAAAATATTCAAAGTAAATTAGGGTGACGGGGGAAAACTAATGAGATTATAAGAAAAAAGAAATGAAACAAATTCTATGTATATAGGGGGGTGGTAGGGTGGGCAGGGCTATGGGAAAAAATGAGAATTAAGTTGTGTCTTGTACTGGTACAAATCCCCATTATGGAGTGCAATCATGATGCATATATGTAATGTACCAATAAAGATGTAAAAAAATAAAAAAGATTTAAAAAATTATAAAAAAGATTTTGCTAGACATGGCAGCTCACCATATCTGTAATCCCAGCACTTGGGGGGCAGAGGCAGGAAGATCGCTGTGAGTTCAAAGTCAACTTGGGCTACACAGTGAGTTCAGGACCAGGTTGAACTACAAAGACATTCTGTCTCAAAAAACTGAAAAAAATATTAATAAATAAATAAATAAATAGATAGATGAATAAGAGATTTCACTTCAGGAGAGGATGTAGCTAATTCCTCAAGTTGCTTCAGGAATATTGATCCTCCTTTCTCAGCCTTCCAGTGTACTGGGGCAGGAATAAACCACCCTGAGCTGGTCCAGACAACCTGTCTTCTCTTGAAAGACAAAAGTGTTTTCTGAGGTTAAAACACTTCAGAACCTAATTAAATTCTGAACTCTTTTATCATTAAGGCCATTCCATTCCTAAAGATAAAGTACAGCATAATTGATTTATGGATAATTTTACAGGAGTTTTGCTGACCTGTCGTAGTTTGTCAGGTCTCTTAACTGCAAAGGTTGCTGAGGAATATTTTTGGAGAGTTGGGATGCTGAGACACTTTTCCCAGGAAGCAGCTTTATTCTCACAGACACTGACTCAGTGGATTAATATATGGGACCTGGCCTGTTTGCACCTTTTTATACAATTTTTGTGTCTGTGTGTTCCTTATGTTGATCTACGCCAACATTTTACAGTCGGATTGGGTATACATCAGTATACCACGGTCTGGTTGGGTACGATTTTTGTTACAGTTCCATCAGAACTACACAGGTGCACACAGAGGCTGATATCTCTTGCTACAGTGTAACAAGTTCCCACCCTGCCCTGACGCGTGGGGCACCCCCACCCCCCATGTATGGAGTCCATCCTGTTTTGAGTCAAAGAGCATTGTCCTGGTTCAGAGATTTATATTTCAGTAACATCATCACATGTGCAGCTGTTTCTACCATTGTCTCATTGAGGCTAGAAACAGATCATATTACCAAAGGAGCCACACAAGGCAGGATAAATAAGTTTCCCAAACCTTGCTGCAATACTATGAGAGTTTCAAGTTACCCCAGAGTTGAATACCTTCATCCAAGCAGTTCCCCTGGTCCCAACCTTATAAGGTCTAGGTTGAAACATGAGCAGTTTCCTTCTTTGATCTGTGATCTCTATGACCTTTCTCTCTCACCATCTATTTGTTGGTGATGTTTGGCTTAGGTTAAATTTCTTACAAATCCCTCTCTCAGATAATCTATGACCAAGTGATTTTGATAGGTAGCAGGGTAGATTTTGGTCTGTTGTTTGACCAACAAGTTAAGAGCTCTGGCAGGTTCATTAGTTCTAATTTTTACAATGGCTTGCAGTTGAATTATGCCAGTTAAGATGTAAATGGGGGGTGCAGTAGCCCCAGGATCCATGCCCTGCCCTGGTGGCAGGATCATAATACTAAATTATGAATTCCGGGGGTCAGTTGCTGTCTCTTCTATCACCAATTTTTAGGCTATGTTGTTGTCCATAGATCTCTCAGTCTCCACATAGTTGAACCCCAGATGTTCTCCCCTGGCAAGTGAGAGTTGAGGGAAAAAGGTGGACAGATTCTCCTTAATACATATGACCCTGAGCAGTTTGGAGGAATCACAGCATATCCAGTTTGTATTCAACACAGTCTGTCTGGGGCCCACCATTTGATGTTTGAATTGACATCACCTTGAGCCTTCCTTGCATGAGAAAAGTTGTACAGAGCATGAGAGTTCAGTTCCAAGTAGTCAAGGGACCCCCATCATTGAGTCAGGTGGTTGAGTTGTAGAATCTTTGATTCAGACACATTAGGCTCCTTACAGAGAAGCTGAACTGTCCCCCTCACCGGGAAGGACAGTTTCTTCCAACGATTGAGATCTTGAGAAGCCAAACCCCTGTGCAGGTAAAAGATTCCTGGAGATCTGATTCTCTAGCTTCTGATCCACTGTGCTGGTTCCCTTCATACATAGCAAGAAGAGACCTTCAGAGTCTGGGCTATGGGCTCTGCTTTGCTAAAAAAAGTTTTTTGGTTGTGACCAGGATTGGGGGATACTTTCTATTTCCTCATTAAAAATGAGTGAAAAACTCGCTAAAACAAACACTGCTCACACAGTAGCGACTCACTTAATAATCCCTGGGTCTGAGGGCCAGTTTCCATTTTGGATCTCCTGGGTCAGATTAAAGATACAGGAATGAAATTAATAGGGTTACAGGGACAGTCTTTGGAGGAAGGCTGCCTTATCTTCATCCTTCCAAGGGGCCCACAGGACACAGCTTCAATAGAGGCAATAAGTCCTGCAGTCACCATAGCTAGCGGGTTTGGGTGGGGCTTGTTCATGGGTACATGTGTCATATATCATTGAGCTGTGTTCTCATTCTCAGGATAATCTTCACATTTTAGGGTTATCCAGGGACTTCCACTACAGACAGTGCACACATCAAAAAATACCTATATTGGGTTGGAGATTTAGCTCAGTGGTTCCAGTTCCTGTCTTGCAAGTGCAAGGGCCTGGGTTCGATCCCTGGAAACCACATACAATACTGGGCGTGGAGACTCACGCCCACCAGCAATCAATACCACATACCACAGTGCCGGGCGTGGTGGCTCATGCCTGTAATCCCAGCACTATGGAGGCAGAGGCAGAAGGATTGCTGTGATGAGAGTGTAAGGCTGAGCTCGGGGCCAGCCTTAACTACAAAGTGAGACCCTGTCTCAAACAGACAAACAAACAAACAAACAAACAAACAAAACAAAACAAAACAAAACTATATTGATAGGTGGGAATTTGTAAACTGGGTTTTGATAATTAATGGCCCTTCACCTTGGTAGTGCTAGACTTTGAACCATGCCTGAGTCTGACACTACTCAGATGGGAAGAGATACACTGATTTTCATGCTGGCAGAGAGAGTAGGTTCTCTTAGGAAAAGAACAGATTCCTTGGATCTTCCCTAAGCATCACAAATGAGTGATGTGATAGGCTGGTAACTTAGCCTTGAAAGAAGACAGAGCCCTGTGGCTCTTGTGCAAACAAGATACACAAATTTTGTCTGCAGGACATACTTTCCATTTTATCTGTACCAGAACAAGGAGGTACAGCTACGCTGGAGTTGAGAAGGGGTGACCCCGGTGGGAGGGCTACCCAGGAAAGAAAATTTGTTTTCTTTTCAGTCCTGCTTTGACAGCATGTAGTGTTGATCCAGCCACCTCTGAAAACCCACCTCTGACCACAGGAGGCTTTGTGGAGGGTATATAAACACAAGCCATAACAGCTTCTGTTGAGAACCACAGGGCGATGATGACTAGGGTAACAGCCACCTCCTAATGTTGGGCAAAGTCAAACAAGCCAGTTCTCTCTAGGGAGTCAGAAGTCCCACCCCCATATGATCTATAATGTCCATCACTGCTACTGTGACCTGTACCCACTATGGCAGAGGCTCTGCCTGCCAGCCGGGGATTGTCTCACTCCTCATGATACCTGGAGGACCTTTTCACGGAGGCCTCCGCTGAGCTGTCCATTCTGACTCCCCACATGCATGTGGGTGCCTGTGGAGAGACCTCTTCTGGCAGCCCAACCCTCAGGTGTCATGAAGCTCCATCCATCTAGTGTCATGCAGACGCCACTTTGAGAGATCAGAGGATCCACTTTCTGTGATTCACATGGGCATATTCACTGTGGGAAGTAGTGTCAGTGTACTAACCCTGTACCACCATTGACCTGCTTAGTTGGAAGAACCATATACTTACACATACTAGAAACCTCAGGTACCGAATGACTTGCTGCAGTCATTATCCGGACCTACTGGCCCACATGGAACGACTGCCAGCATCTCCTCCCATCCCTGTTCAACACTGACGTGTGTCACCAGCTGATTCAAGCTGCTCTACCAAGTGCAGTAAGATTCCCAGGCTTAGTCCTGCAACTAACTCCCAGGAAAGGAACCTCAACTGTAGAACCAAATATAGACCCAAATGAAGTAGGAAGGTTTGCCTTGACCATGTGATGTTGAGACTCTTCCAATGGGGCTAAGGAAGGAGGGAAAAAGGCCATGAAAATGAACAAAACTTCAGAGGGGCTCCAGGAGTCAGAAGGAAACCTGGCTCAATTCTAGGAAAAGCTTCTAGGTTGCAGCATCCTTTGACCTTGGCAGTCACCTTGGAGCACACCTCTTCTCCCTGTCTAAGACTATCAGCCTGTTCAAGATGTCCCAGCAGGAAACCTGGTCACTGTTACCCTATACCTGGTTGTCTTGAACAACAAGTAGAAACCGAGGTACTTAAACACCTGGCAAATTTGAACTTTCCTGAGACCTTAGAGCTGGCCTTCCATGGGACAGTGAGGAATAATTATGTCCCTCCCATGCAGCTTTTTATGTTTGGCAGCTAACAGTGGATCATCTAGATGCTGGAGTGATACAAAGATCGGTGACCAGTGCCATTCTGAAAATCAGGAATTTTAGACCCTTGGGGTAGACTTGTCTAAGTCAGCTGGGCTTTGCCATCATTTTCTGGATCTTCCCATTGGAAGGCAAACATTAGCTGACTCTCTGGAGCCAGATGGATGCAATAGAAGGTGTCTTTGTGGTCTAGATGTATAAAGAAGGTTGCTTCAATATGTATGAGGTTCAATAGAGTGTAAGAGTTTGGGACAACTGGGTCTTTTAACTTTGGGTGTCAGGTATTTTGTCTCAGCCATTAGAGAAACATAACTAAGAAACAAGCTTTCAATCAAAGTGGCTGAGACAGAACCAAATCTTGCTGACAGTCCATGTCAGGAAATTGCTCAGAATGGCCAAGGTCCCCAGCAACAACCTGGACATTTCATTAACTATCTCTTTATGAAGTATGCCCTCCCACCCCAAACCCAAGCACTGTCTGGTCAATATTACAGAAAGCTCAGAGCCATCTGGGAGTCAGCCTAACTCCATAACACCTCAGTATTCTTTTTGAAAATTCTTTGACACATGCTTTAAAGGAGTCAGTTTACTCTGGGACTTAACACTCATTTTGGCCCCATGGTCAGGTCAGAATCCACTGTCCATCTTTTGTACATGCAAACACATGCCTTTAACATGCTGCCCAGTACATAGTGCCTTGGGGCTGTGCTTTCACTCCTTGTGACATTACTCGGGCATCTCCTGTATGTTAGTTCCATGCTCAGCTCCTGAGAGTCGGGATTTCACTTTCAAGGAAACTTATGTGGGCCTTCTGCTTCTTTAAAGGGAGGACTACCAATTTGAATCCTAGTCTTAGCAAATATAGTGGGCGCCACTCCCTGAACTGGTTCCTGGGCCTGTGAATCCACTGTGCATGAGGAGTTCTTGTTCCTATATGTTGGGACAGGCCAACCTCTCCTATGGATTGAATGGTCTGCTAGTGAAAGGCAAGGTCAAGCCTCCTGGCGTTCTGAGATTCTGACTTCAGTGACAAAGGAGATGCTGTATGACCTTTGTACAGCAAGACAGTATATTGGATATAGAGGTCTTTTTTTCCCCAGAAAGCACGTAAGGGGAGAACATGCACTTTTTTATGTATTTTTGTGCTTTTTTCTCCTTTGTGCTTACCTTAACATTTTTCAGGCTGATTTGATGTGGGTGAATATTCTACAGATTGATTGGGTAGGATTTATATTATAAAGTTACATCAGAATTACACAGAAGCTGATATAGGGGCCCTACCATAGCCAAACTCTTCCCTTACCACACAAATACATTTTAAAAACAAATATTTTTCAGTAAGAGAGAATTTTAGGGGTGATCTGGGCAAGGTAGGAAATAATATGTATTAATAAATTTAATATTTTTGGATTAAAAACAGGATCACATTGCAATTATATTTGGAAGAAATGATGTTTCATCAAAAGATTCAACCAAAAAAAATTAGATACATTTTAGAGTACCTGTTCTTCTATTATTATAGTCAAGTAATAAGAAAAGAAATTACACAAAAAAGCCTTTACACATAACTTGCACTTGAGGAAAGCAAGCTGAAAGTCCACATCATCTACTTTTAGTTCTTATCATGTGGAAGGTTATCATAAGTGCTACAAAAATGAGTATTTGTGGTCAACATCCTTGTTCTATGTCCACCAATGCCACCTTAATTCATCATAGCACTCCCAAAACCCTCTGGTTAGGGGGTCCTTACGGTAATTGCATTGGCTGGAGACCATAAAGAGCTCTCTATAAGGCAAACTGCGGAAACTTATCTGTCATTCTGACATGTTAGAAGAAATCTACTGGAAATGTTGGTGGCAAGAACATGAAATGGACTTGTTGAGATAGAAGATATCCAAAAGGAGATACATTTAAAGACAGCCTATTAATCAAACTGACAATGAAAAAGCCCAAACAGAGGAAAGAGCACAGATGTCTTACTAACCATGGCTCATTAGTTTTCTTTTTCCCCTTATGTTCTCTATATTATCTATTGGAACACTTCTTGAGCCCGAAGAGAGTCAATTTCATGTGGATGATTTAAAGCTTGGCAGTTACAATATGTTGTAACTTATTACAGAAAGTAGCTTTTTTTAGAAATTTCAATTTTACCCTTGAGATTCAAATTTTTTCTCATCTAAGATTAAAAATAGCATGCAATGAAATATTTAGAGGGGTGAGCAGCAGGACTTTCCACAAATAAGTGGAGCCTGAAGTTGTCGTGACTCAAATGCTTTTCAAAGGGTGATAGACCAAATGTGAATAAAAGGTCCAATTCTAAACTGTCAAAAATTACAGTTTAAATGTGGCATAATCTTTAAAGATAACTTCCTTATAAAAAGTTTTGTTAGGCAGTGGTCCATCACCATACACTTAACTGGTTTCAATATTCTTGGGATGATGGTGCATTGGTGTTTGTGGAGAAGATGGTCACAGTCCTGTTCTGTCACCAGATGTAGAATTCGTGGATGGAAGCAAAATTCTGCTCAGTGCTGAACAGAAGCAGCTGTGAATTTGAGGTGTTCCTGTATAATCAGTCAATGAAATAAACCTAACTGGTGAGATAGGAATAAGAACACTTTTTAATTTTTGGCTGACTGACACTTTAAATTTTCTAGTTCTAGTTATTCCTCTGACTTGATTTTAAAAAATAACACCTCTTTTCTTGTGAGTATAATAAGATCTGTCATCACCAACATGTGTAGACTGCAGCGGAGTTGTCAGTGACTTCCTGTTAATACAAATCCGAATTCCTTCTGAGTCTCTGCTCCTTGGGCCAAGTTTGTAGTGAGATAGGAGAAGGGTCAGGCTCTTCCCAGGGGACAGTGTCTGTCCTAACTTCTACTTATTCAGCCATGACTTCTGATGTTCACCAAGAAGGAAGGGACACCACCATACTACTACCTGGCCCTGCTGTCACAATACTTTCTCCTGGGCATAGCAACCATCTCAACAGGTGTTCTCATTCCTCTCAGTCTTCTTTTGAAAATGTTTCCATCACCTACACCCTAATCTCAGCAGGCAGATCAACAGCTGTTACATCTTGATAAGACCAATGAATCACTAGTTTCCTTTGTTATTTACTTCTTTTTCAATGGCAGTCCATGTGATACCACTTTCAGCTTCTTTTGGCTGAGATATTGGTTTTGTTTGGGTGGTGGAGAACTTGATTCCATACCAAGCCTCTTATTCTCCTAAGGCCCTTATGTGATTCAAAGGAACATTCTCTCTCCTGACATGTTCTAGAAATGAAATTGTCACACCATGTGGCTATGTTCTGATCTCATCCAGCCCCTGTAGCCATTTAGATTTTTACAGAAGGATTCAGACACCAGTTTAGTGATCAACTGTTAAATTTCAGATAATGTATACTAAGCTTTCTGTTATATTTCTTTGAAGCCTCTTCAGTAGGCTGAAGTCCAAGGAGCAGCAAACTTTTCCTTTAGGAGTAATGAGACCCCAGAGAAACTCTTTTTAAAAGAAATCTTTTACTGCCAACCTAAATCTCCGATCATATTTATGGACTAGATGTAACCACAGTTAATGATGAGTACGTGACTGGTTTTCTCAGAGGTCATTTGCAAGCCAAACATGTTGGTCTTGAATCTTGTCTTGGAATGTGGTCTCAGTGATGTCCCTGACATTTGAAGTAGAATCATTTCATTTCAAAATCTAAACTGTGACATGGGAAATAAACAAATATGAGCAATTTTTAAAGGCTCGTTTCCTCTCACCTTTGGCAATCTCACAGAGACGGTCCAGTGTAGGAAGAGCAGATTGTTTCTCAACCACTGAGACCATTCCCTCCATCTGATCCCTTTCATTGTGACATAGACACAGAGATGGTATTTAAACCTCAACTATACCAATATGTTGAGCATTTTAGAGACTAACTTTCTTCTATTAGGACATCTATATGGTGCATACAATGCACCCTCGCCTATCTAAGCATGGCCTTCTTGGGAAAATGAGAATTCAGGGGTTAGAGTATTCTCTATTGTTTTGTTATTTTTTTTTCCTGAACAGAGTCTATTTCCTATTTATTTTCATTGCACATGTGTAGCATTTACATGGAGAAAATGAACAGCCATGAAAGATCAACATCACTTTGTGTTGATGAAGAGTTTTTATAAGGAGCAGTGTTTACCTGGAATTCCAAGTTATTTTCCTTCATTAACTTTCATTGTGCATAAATTAAGTCTCTTTACAGGGTCTCATAAATTCCCATAGTTTTTCACTCTTTTTTCTTTTCCTTCTCTGGTAGAGTAATTTCAGATGTTCTGGCTTCAAGCACATTAATCCTTTTTATTCTCAAATTGAGCCAGATATGAAGTTTCTTCTAAAATTTTTTACTTCAATAATTGTATTCTTCATATCTGGGACTCTACTTTTCAAATTTATCTCTTGCTTTGTCAAGTTTCTCATTTTGTTCACATATTGCTTCCCAGTTTCAATTTAATTTTTGATCTGCATGTTCTTAAATTTTTAAAGAGGAAGATTCAGAATTATTTTTCTGATAGTTGATAGGTCTCCTTTTCTTTGGGGTCAGTTGTTGTTTTGTTATATTCTTTTGGAGGATTCATGATTTCCTGTGTCTCTGGAATCCTTGTGTTCATGTGTTCCAGTTCATTTGGTTGCAAAAAAGTCTTTTGCAGATATTTTCTGGTGGGGATAGGCCTACACTGTTTATTGTAGCTTATAGCTATGGCTGGATTGGCCAGCAATGCCCGAATCGATAGGGCTTGCCAGTAGATTCTGTGGATGATTGAGTTGCTGCTTTTGCTCTGATTGCAGGTGAGGCAGCTTGTGGTTTTCTTTCTTTTTCTGAACTCCTAAATTAGGCTGAGATGCTGAGTAAGTGCTGCAATTGCTCCCGATCTGGCTAGGCCACAGCTTCCTGTGTTCTTTGGCTACAAGATAACCACTATTTGAATTCAGCAACTGGAGACAGTGGGTGTCAGCGCCCCACAGTTAAGTGGATCAGGATGCATGAATCAATGACTATGCTCTGTAGAAATGCTATGTTAAAATTTGCCTAGCCTGGATAAAATCTGAAAGTGAGCTCTGATGCAGAGGTGAGTATTTATTAAATTACTAAGTATGGTAGAACTGATATTTACTTATAAGTATGTAGTATAGTGGTGTCTACTTGTATCTACTATAGTATCTACTATAGCGGTTCTGACTCTACTGGGCAGAATCTAGGAGTGAGCTTTGAAATCAAGGGGCATGCTGTTTAAACTCTCAGGGTGGCCTCACTAGTGTCTGCTTGTTGCAACTCACAGTGGTAGTTTTGTTCCGCTCTTGGTGGAGTGTGAAGGTGGTCTTTGAGACTGCAAGAAACACTTCTGAAACTCTCAGGTGTGGTATAATTGATACTTGTTTGTTGTTAAAATTAACAAAAGTGATTTTTCTCCCTCCTTGGGTGGTACAGGCTATGAAGTGAAGCTGTCCTGGAAGGCTGTCTGTCTAAGCATTCAAATTAAGTAGTGCTTTCTACTTTTTCTAGGTGGTATTATATCAGCTCTGCAGGTGCCTCTATTGCTAGCTGGTTTATCTGTCTTAGTCCCATTCCTGATAGTTCTACTCTGCTTTCACTCAAGTCAGGGAATGGTGGTTCTAGGTGAATGCCACCTCCTCGCTTTCTTTTCTCTAACCTCACATAGTTTAGAGGTTTAGTCTTTCTCAAAGTCCCCCAATTTCACTCCTTCCCTGGAGTGATAGTAGAGTAGGCTTCCTCGAAACTCTCAGAACTCTAGGAAAGCCGAGCCTGCTGGCTTCTTTTTTTCCGAAGTGGAAGCCACAGGCTCTGGATATTTCCATCTTTGTGGTATTACCTCCCTTGGAGGAGGAGGAAAGATGTACTCCAAGAGAGACAGTATCTCCTGCCACTTCAATGAAGAGCTTTATTCGGTCCATGAACAAGGCAGTGATTCAGTTTTATGTCCAACATTTTGGAAACTGCACCAAGGTGCTGCTGTCTGTGGATGGTTGCTAGGTGACCTGCTTGTTGCAGTGGAACGAAGCCCGGCATCTGCTTGGTGGTATCAATCTTCTTCTTTTCTTCATCTGTAGAGTTAGTTAGGAAAAGTTTTACAGAAATCCAGAAGATATAACAATAACCAGATATGAATTCCATAGATTAAAAACTAAAATAAAAATTACAAAATTAAGAACTTATATCAAGCTGAGTTGATATAGATGAAGAGACCAAATGAACTATAAAACAGATGAGAAGAAATTATTCATAATCTACTATCAGTAGTCAAGTGACTGAAAAATACATAAGGGAAATACATTGAAAAAGATGTAGTGTAAGGATCTAACATTTATGCAATCAGATCCTATAAGAAAGAAAAAGCACGGGGTGAAAATAATACCCAAGGAGATGATGACTAAGAATTTCCCAAGATATTATACATGAAAAACTATCTTAATATTTTTTAAAATCTATATTCATATCTGTGGTCTAGACATTTATTGCCAAATGGAATAACAGTTCTATAGGAAAACGATAATGTTTTCAATGGAGCATAAATAAAATCTAAAACATTTTAAGGTCCTTATTACATTTGAGAAAAAAAATGTGTTTTCTTACATAACAGCCATTTTATTGTAGGGTAAATAAATGACTAATTTTCAAAATGGTACATACTATTTCTAGTACCTAAGGTGAGGCAAATACACAAAGGGTGGATTTCAAAGGATCTTCAAGGTGTTACATTAAATTTTTGAAAAAGACAACTGAACCTAGTGGAATAAGATCAACATGGACTTATATATGACTATAATGATGATACCACACTATCTGGAATAAATTGTGACAGAAGTATTGCCTCATTGACTGCAGAATGTGACAGATTTGTGCTCACTAGTGAAGTGCATTGCAATTTCTTTTTTCTTAAAATTAAGTAGGAGTTTATTTTAGTTATGCATATTGAACTTTGCATTTGTTTTCCTGCATAGTTCTATAGGAAACCAATGGGTAGTATCTACAAATCTCACAGGCTGTAGAATGGCATTAATACTACAGTTAGATATTGGTGAGAATTTATACCATTCAACTAATTATTAGCACAGGTTAAATTGGCTAAATGTTTCTTTGAAGAGAGTCTAGGTGTTTTTAATAACACATATTATTATACAATATAATATAAATACATATATATGTAATATTACAGGAATACTAGTTCTATTCCGTACTCTTTGTCCCTCCTTTCCACTGAACAGTGAGAAATAGACCAAAATTCACACTATTTAAAGAACACTCCCCATTATTCTCATCTCTGGGCAGAGTGAATTGAATATGATTTAAGAAAATCAATTTATAAACTGATTAGATATTTTTGATTTATGTTTTGATTGAACAAAAACAAAATTGAGTGATATTTCATTTTTAAGGGAATAAAAATTTAGGAAAACTAGGAGTCAATCAATGGTAGGCAGTGAAGTCTAAATACAGCGTAGAAAGGGACCTGCAGAAGCAATTAGGGCTAAGTTTTTCTTCCATGAGTTATGACTACATATTATGGATATCCTCACATTTTTCTGAGATTATATCATACCTTCTCATAATATCGTCAACTTATGTTAGCTTGTTACAATGAATTTTAGCCTTGCAGACAATATTTATGACTTGAACAACTACTCTACTGGAAGAGGTGAGGAGGAAATAGAGTCTGGGTTTCTAGAACTTGGCTATATGGATAAAAATCCCAGCTGTCACTGATGGTGGGACTGGAGTACCAGATCTCAGCTGTATTGACTTACAGTCAGTTTGAGTTACAACCAGCTCTTGGAAATCGATCGAATTTGTGAAGCCACTGTGTGTAGCAGAGTGGATAAGATTCACCAAACTCAGACTAGTTTTTAATCAAAGCGTTTACCTACTGTTATGGGTTAATTGATGATCGGTTTAATTGGAAACACTCAACCGAAATGAGTCAGTGTGGCTCAGGGGTGGAAGACCCACCTGAAGATTGTTGCCAACAGCATAAAGGAGAATGGGAGGAGGAGACTGGATACCGCTGATTTTCCGGGAGAAACTTTGTTGTGGCTGGTTTTCCTGATATGAACTTGACTGTTCTGCTAGTCGGAGGAGCTCAGGTCTTGCTGTTGCTGGGAATGGCTGCCATTCTCTTAGGGAAGCTTTGCTCTTTGCCTTTCTCTTCCTTGGCCTTCTTGGTTCCAGAGAAAATCCCTCAGCCTTCTGGTACAGAGCTTTCAGCCTGCCGTCACAGACTCCTTAGCTTCCGCCACTGGCCTTTGGGTCTTCGCAGTGCACGTCCTTGATGAGGACTTGAACAGGACATTGCTGTGGGTTCTAGGCTTCTGGCTGGACTCCTATGGGACAGGAAATCCATGGAAACCATGGCTTTGGTTGGATTTGGAGGGTCTCTATTGTATGGACAGATGTCTCACATTCTTCTGCACTTGACTTTTTGGGTGAATAATGTAAAATATTCCTATAAATTATATACCTCATCTGAGTTGTATTCCTGAGCAAACCTCTGTCTACAGAACTTGATTTATCCCTGGTACTTAAATAAATAGTTATGTATGTGAGCAGTACTGCTCTTTAGCCTGGCCAGAGGAGTTCTGCTCTACTATGACAATTCCCACAAAACACAAGTATTCTTTTTCTCTGTTTCTCCTTAACCATTCAGACCTTGGTTGGGCTTAATAAGGAACATATAGTGCTAAAGACATTTCAGATTCAAGACTCAGGGTAGAAAGTGTCCCATAATCCTGCGTTTCCTCTTGTTGGAATGTCAGAGGAAATTGATTCTCTACATTTTACTCTCTCTTCTGGAAACAGAAGATGGTTGTGCCTAAATGTCATAAAGGTTGAAGGAATGGTTTGAGGATATCAAATATGGACAGTGTTATGAAACACTTCCAGAAAAGAGGTCTTGTAAAGATTTTCTTCTCATAAAATTCAAGAAGGGGCAAGAAGGACCAAGGAATTAGCTCATTGCTTCTGGTGCCTGTCTTGCAAGCGCAAGGACCTGGGTTCCATCCCCAGTAACCACATACCATACTGGGTGTGGAGACTCACGCCCAGCAGCAACCAGTACTACATACCACAGTGCCAGGTGTGGTGGCTCATGCCTGTAATCCCAGCACTCGGGAGGCAGAGGCAGGAGGATTGCTGTGATGTGAGTTTGAGGCTGAGCTCAGGAGCAGCCTGAACGACAAAGCGGTACCCTGTCTTAAAAAAACATAAAAAAAAAATGGGGCAAGAAGACCTTGCAAATCAACAACAGGAAGACAAAATGAGAACAAAGCAAAATATATGTGCGTGCAGCATCTATTACTTGAAAAGGGGAATACACGTAATTTCCAGATGCACATGCATGGCTAACTCATAAATTGCTAATTAGCTGTGGATTCCACTTGGTGAGTTGCTCAAAAATGAGATCAGTGCAATAAGATGTGCTTTCATACCAGCTGGACTGGCAAAAGGGAGAAGGCTGGACAATGTTAACTAATGGTTAGGATGTAGGAATAAGGAACTGACACTCTCTGAGGGACAGAAGCACAGAAGGACTTGCACGGACTTGCACACAGTAAATTCCTAATGTTAGGCAGGAGTTACTTAGAAAGAATTGACTGTATGAAGCAATGATTTTTCTGAAGGTAAATCATGTAAGAAAACATTTAGAGTCAGGTTTGAATATCATGTATGCAGCATTATTTGTAGGAGGTGGGGGTTGGAGACAGTCTAAGAATAAATAAGCAAAATAATCAAACAAAAGATATCAGTCCTCACATTATCCACTACCTAGTTCCAAGCAGCAGTCAAATATAGGATGCACAACAATATGAATAGATTTCTTCAGAAATTTGGGTAAATAAGAAAGAGGATACGATACATAGTAAAATATCAGTCGTGTAAATGTAAATCACTCAAATGTACTTCTGAGTTTTCAGAAACGTAAAGCTTCAGAGTAGACTTATGAAACAGGTTCTGAACAACCAGAAGGAGGCAAGGGAGTGGGGTGATGGAAAGACATGGGATGGAGAGTAAATGTGGAATAAGGAAATCCTCTAAGTGTTCGATGATATTGCGAGGACTGAGGAAGTTTGATCTAAGACATGCAAACAATTTAAAAAAATAGGACTCTCAATAGCTTTTAGTCCAGGAAAACACAAGAAAGAAAATTGCCTGGTAGTATTTGTTCATCTGTTTAAAAAATATTTTCCAGAAAAATTATTTCATGGATGAGAACATAACCAAGTAATAGATTGCAGTGTCAATACTGAGGTCTTGTTACTTGTCAGGACTCCTAAGGACAGAAAAAAGACACCACTCTTTAAACTGAAAGGAAGAGACTGCAACTGCTTCTCACCCCCTTCCCCGCTCTGCATATTCATCAGCATTAATTCCACCCGTGTAAGTGAGCTTTGATGATTTCTGTGATGTCTGATGAGGTGAAAACAGAAACCTTGTGGGATAGACTGGGAGAAATGAATGTTTTGCTCATCTAAAAAAATGACCTTTAAAAATTAGAAAAGAAGCTCTTAAGCTAGATTTTTAGTACTAAACCATTCATACAAATATTTTTGTTGCTAATTTCCTCCCCCTGCCATGACAAAATACATCTAGAATCTGGCTATTTTGGAATAAAATGGCCAAAATATGGGAAAGTCATTTACACTTCGGATCTTCATTTCTGCTGTATTCATTGTTAAAAATAACTTTCTACCTAATTTATTTGTCAGCAAAGTGTGGTAAGACTTTCAGAACATCAAAAACGTGACTAGAAATAGGAAATTTTGGGTGGAGGATACTACTGGCTTTTGCAGTCTTGATTAGAATATTAGGCTGCTCTTCAGCCTATTTCCTTACCCTACAGTGAATATTTGTAATACAGTGTGGAGAATTTATAGCAGTCAGACTCTATTTCCCCAGAGGAAAAAAAATCTAAAGAAAATGATAGTGCTCTTTTATATCATTTAAGAATCACTATCTGCAAAATTGAATAGAGGTGAAGAATATTTGGAATTTCTGATTTTAATAGAGGCACTGGAGAGAATGCAAACCAATTTTTCCCCATGGAGACCAGGCTTGTGGTTCCCTTTAAAGTTTGAATTAATTTATCACAACTTAGGACTTTGAGATGAAGATAAACCTAGAGGTAAAAATCAAATCAAACCTTTTACTTTCATATTAAATGCAACATTGGCAAGTCTTTCCTTTATACTGAAATACTAAGTATTTAGTAAAGTATAAAAAATGAAAAGAAAGAAAAATAAATAGGTATGAAATCATGAAATGCACATTAAATCTGAAAGGGAGAATATAAAATAGCAAGAGTGGGGGTTGGGGATTTAGCTCAGTGGTTCCAGTGCCTGTCTTGCAAGCGCAAGGGCCGGGGTTCGATTCCTCAGTAACCACATACAATACTGAGCGTGGAGACTCACCCCAGCAGCAACCAGTACCACATACCACAGTGCTGGGCGTGGAGGCTCACGCCTGTAATCCCAGCACTCGGAAGGCAGAGGCAGGAGGATCGCTGTGATGTGAGTTGGAGGCTGAGCTCAGGGCCAGCCTGAACTACAAAGTGAGACCCTGTCTCAAAAAACCTGAAAAAAAAAAAAAAAAAAAAAAAAAAAAGATAGCAAGAGTGTTTGCTGGTTGGGTATCTTTGTGTGCTCTATTTTTACCTTGAAATATTCAAGAACTAAAATTTGAAAATTCCCGGTTAAATATATAAAACATGTTTTATCTATAATTTCTGACAAATTTCATCCCTTCACTGATACCCAGCTCCTATATGTATGCCCCAAATTCCTTTATCCATATTTTATTCTTGTCAAGTTATAAATTACTTTAGGCTAAAGGGTTTGTAGGAAGCACATTTGTTCTGTGGTAAAACTGTAATGTCATCATGGAATTTAAAAAAAATAATAAGCAATTAGGGTCTAGAAACTTGTCCCTTGAGTCTTGTTGTGATTTTCTTTGTTATTCTTTATCTTTTTGAATATATGTTTTCTCTCTTCATCTCTGTGTTTCTCTCCCTTCTTTCTGTGTCTCCTTTTCCCTCCTCTCTTTCAGTCTCTCTGTCTATCTTTCTTTTTCAGTCTCTCTTTTCCTTTCTTTTAAAATGCGAGGACAATTAACTTGATGCTATTCTCTCACCCTCTGCAGAAATACAGCTTTTAAAGTGCATCATTTTCATCTTACACCTTTCATATTAGCTTAAGATAACTTATATTGCCAAGAATCCCCTCTTCCTTAAAAACTGGCTTTGTTCATTTTCTGATTTATTTCTTAAGATTCTACACATGTCTCTGTCCGCCTGGCATATGCATTCCATTTCTTCCTCTAGAGAAAGAGTTTTCAAAGCTGGATTTCCGCATTCAAATTCAGTTTTCCCTATTTCTCAATATTTTGGGAAAAGGGGTTAACTGGAGTTGGAACCCAGGTCCTTTATGTTGAGCTGCTACATCACCATTCCTTTCTGCGCCTTTCATTTTGAGGCAGGATCTTATAATGGCACTGAGCTGTCAAGGCAAGGTTTGGACTTGTGATTTTTCAGTCTTACAGAGCACTGTAATTATGGGTGTGTACCATGATGCACAGCTAATTGTTTTGCAGGATTTTAACTTCCTCTTTCATGTGACTTTCTTATGAAATTCTTATTTCCGTTTTACACAGATAAACCATCCATTTATTTAAAATTTGTAAATCTTTATATACTTAATCTAATAAGTATTGATGTATATTTGATGTTTGAGGAAGCCACAAAATGTGTTATTTTCCTTTCCTGATTTCAGCATTAATAAACAATGGAATAGGCAGACTGGGAAGCCAAATATGTCTTTGTTAATGGTAAAAGTATTTTGGGAAGTGTGACTTATTCTAAGACTAACTCTCTATTCTAATACAAAGACTATAAAATCAGACAATTTTAGTGACTCTATTGTTGAGAACTCAGTCCTGGAGCAAAGGTTGGGTCTTGGAAAATGGAGAGCTTGGAAGTGGGACATGGTAGCAATCTCCAGAGACAGCTCATTCCACAGGAACCTGGAAGGGTGAGGGAGGAGGGACAGAGGGTGTGGACAGCAAGAAACTCTTGGAATCCTTGTCCACCCTTTTGGGGGCGTAAGGATTGAGTGGTAAGAGATGCTCACTAAGTATCTTCTCTCCACAGAGATTGAAACAAGAAGGGGAAAGAGGGATCCTCATACCAACAGGACATATAATGAATTTTTTCCTGGCCAGGCTTTCTTCTCAGACTTTTGCTTGTACAGTAGAAGGTGTGTTGTTTTATCTGCCAAAAATTAGAATCTCTGAAATTCACACTTCTAAGGGTTTCATATCTTTTCACATCACCCTTTGTATTCTGTTGTTTCAATCGCCTACTATTGCCTTTCATTTTTAAATGATAATGTGCTCTATACTTCTTGAATTTTGCTGGGGTGATTGTAAATCTTTTCTCCTTTGCTTTTTGCTGTTCATTATGTCTGCCTCTACCCTGTAATGTAGGCAAAAAGAGGAGAGAGTCTTCATATAGATAAGTGGTTTTCACTATTTTATCTCTTTAATTGTCCCAGCATGCTTCAAATTTAGGGGAACTCTCTTCTAACAAGACAGAGCTACACAGTTATCATTGTGGTTAAACGTATAAGCAATGGAATCAGTGGAACCTGAGTGGAATTTTCTTTCGTTCCTGGCAGTAAAGGGCCAGAGAAAATTGGGTAAGTTACTTTTCTCTCTGAGAAGAAGCAAAAAGAACCTGAACAGATCAATAAGCAATAAAGGAGCTGAAATAGCTCTTGAAGTTTTGCTCTCTCAAAAGGCTTCCCAATCTGAGACGTTTTTACATGTGAGTTCCGTCAAACTTTAAAGCTACTAAGCTATTTTCCATCTTAATATTGATGGGATTTGACATATTTTTGACTAAGTGAATTTAATAGTACATTACAAACAGATTGAGAAAATATAGATTTATCATAAAAACTAAGGTTTTTAAATAACATTTGATTGATTAGTGTATTTAATGGCAGTAACAGATGTGTCATACTATTATTTTGATCCATGCAAAAAGTGTTTGCTATTAAAATTTTTCATAAAAATAAAAATTCAGCATATTAATATAAAGAAGAAATTTCCTCAGTTTTAAAATTCTTTATATCTCAAATCCAAATAAAACATTGCGTGCATTTCCTTTAAGCTTGAGATCATGATAAAAATGTGCATTATTTCATTACTGTATAAATGGACATTAAAAGTTCTTGTCAGATGTGTAAGAAAAAAAGAATGGTGGCACAGAATAGTGAGAGTAGAAAAGTAAGAAAAGAAAACTACCTACAAAACATAAACAAGTCACTGTAATTAGTGATCTTCATTAGTTCTGGAAGGAAAAAGCAGTTTACAAATGCAGTAACTGGGTAGAAAACACAGCTAGGTAAAACACTATAAAAACAAGACAAGCTATCAAGAATTAAGGTTGATTAAAATTGTCAGTGGAGAATCTGAGGAGCACATCATGTGTGGAGATACTCCCTGTATTAGGATGATGAGTTAATACCGAATTAACAGCCACTGACAACCACTACTGGTCGTGCCAAGTACTGCCATCTCCTTGACAATGTCCACAGAATTGGTGCCACAGAAAAATGAGCTGGGAGACAGCAGGGAGGGGAAGGGATGTTACTGGAGAAAACACACTACATTATTTTAGGGAAAAAAAATCAATGAAAATTTCAGCCAAAGTAATAATAATGCTATTATTTTAGGTTTTGGTGATGAAAAATAATCATGTGGGTCTTCTTATGTGGACTCCTACTGAAGAGCAGATTCCCACAGGGCCATAAAGTAGAGGAATGGATTGTGTTACTGGGGGCTGGGAGAAGGAGAAAGAGTGATTTCCTAAACTCTACGATGAGCACACAATAGTTAATTGTATTATCTTTTAAAGAAAACAATACAAGTCACATACGTTTGGTATGTAAAATCTGCCCTCATTTTTGTAAAAAGAGAAGCATGTATTTGTTATTTTATGTACAAGTATAAAGTGTTACTGAAAGTACATTAGAAATTTCATAACAGGAGATGATTCAGGTGAAAGGAACACAGAAAACCAGATAAGAAAGCCACTTGAGATTTGACTTGAAATTATATTCATCTTAAACAATAATTAATAAAAATAATTTAAAATAAATATTCTAAAAGACCATGTAGAAAAAAGATAAAACAGAAGAAAACCAAACTATAATGTCAAAATGTAAATGAACAAAACAATTTAGAAGAAATACACATGTAAATGTATTCTGTATGTATTTTATGAGAATCACGCAAATATTGGTATCTTAAAGGTGTCAGTTCACTAAATATTCTATCCATTCAATGAAAATACAACAGAAAGTTTAGTGGGACTTGACAACTCTTATTTTTAAGTGCTGTAAAAAAGCACAATATAGCCAGAATAATTTGGGAGAAAAAAAAAAAGAATAGTAATTGTCTTACAAATTATCAAGAAATATTAAAGACATGACAAGACAGTGTGATTGGCCCCCAGAGATGAAAGGACAGCCTGAGGTCTTAACCACAGGACTGGCATTGCCTATCAAGATGAAGGAATAGCCATTTCTGTCAGTGGGGTTACAACTGAAATTATAATGACAAAAACCTCTTCTATGGATATAAATTTGGAAGACATAAGCCTAAAACTCAGAAGGAAATTTAGGAAAAAATTTTCATCATGAGTTCTGGAAAATTTTTCTAATTATATATAAAACAAACATTTTGCAGGCCAAGGATTTAGCTCAGTGGTTCCAGGTGCCTGTCTTGCAATCTCAAGGACCCTGGCTCATTCCCTGGTAACCACATACAACAATGCAGGCTGTGGAGACTCACGCCCACCAGCAATCATTATCACATACCACAGTGCTGGGTGTGGTGGCTAATGCCTATCATTTCAGCACTTGGGAGGCAGATGCAGTAGGATTGCTGTGAGTTCAAGGATTGCCTGGGCTACATAGTGAGCTCAGGGCCAGCCTGAACTGACTGCAGAGTGAGATCCTGTCTCAAAAATAAATCAGTAAGTTCTGTTAAACAAACTTTAAAATTTTTATATAGCCATACATATCAATACAAAATAAATAGACAAACTAAGGACTGGAAAAAAACAACTCAAAAAATAATATTCAGGATTTATAAGTCCTACAGATCAATAAGGAAAAAATACTTTTACATATATAATTGCAATAGGGGTCTGCCCCAGGCCTCATGCATGATGTACATGTTCCCTAACGCTGAGCTATACCCTCAGCATTTATGTACAGCTATTTCTAAAAGAGAATGATTAAATGAAAGGATTAAAATATCTATCTAGTACCCCAGTAATCAGAGAAATGCAACTTGAGACCACAGTGATACTGTGACACCCTGAGTCACTATGAAACATTAAATATCAGAGAATACTAGTATAGATACAAATGTAAAACATCAAGAATGCATTTTCTGTGATATTACAGATTTTTTTTTCTAAGATTACTATGTAGGTTGAAGAGGCATATACATTTTTATTAGTAGTTTCTCTCCTGGGATAAGTCAGATTTAGATAAATGTTCTCATGTTCATCAATATTCATATTGCCTGTATTTTTTGATACTGGAAAAAGAACTTGATGGAACTCAATAAATGCAGCAAAAGAGAACTGTGAAATAATTAAATTGGGGCAATATGTATAAACACATGTAAGTTTTGGGAACTTATAGAGTGGAAAAAAGCAAGATGCAGAAAGAAACCATAGGATAATAAACTTATATAAATTTCATAAATATTCAATGTTGAGCATTAATATTACATTCATGCAGATATAGTAAAATACATAAGCATATAAACGAAGTATTTCCGAGTATTCACGCTTGGGAGTTGCATGCAAGGAAGGAGATTGAGAAGATTATCTAAGGTTAGATTTTCCAGAGGTAGAAACCCAGGTGAAGCTTTTCTGGAAAGTTCTAAGGAAAAATGCTCTCCAAAGAAGGATCTGGAGCAGCAATATGGTCTCCTGCTGGAATCTAGATTCATCCTGATCTGGAAAGAGCCCAAGTTGTACCTCATAGGACTTCACCAAACTGGTACTGTCTTAGGCCTCTCATTGTCATATTGGTCAGTCACTGACCTTAAACAGCTGGTGGTGGTGAAGGGGTGACTTCTTGCCTGAGAGAGCGCTTGACAAGGACAGTCCTCTAGAGAATAAGTCAGCTCGGGCCGGGGAGTTAGCTCAGTGGTTCCGGTGCCTGTCTTGCAAGCTCAAGGACCTGGGTTTGATTACCCAGTAACCACATACCATACTGGGCATGGAGACTCACGCCCAGCAGCAACCAGTACCACATACCACAGTGCCGGGCATAGTGGCTCATGCCCATAATCCCAGCACTCAGGAGGCAGAGGCAGGATGATTGCTGTGATGTGAGTTTGAGGATGAGCTCAGGGCCAGCCTGAACCACAAAGTGAGACCCTGTCTCAAAACAAACAAACAAACAAACAAACAAAACCCAAAAAACTTACAGAGAATAAGTCAGCTGGTCTGGCTAAGGTTTCAGGAAAGGCTACTGAAAATATCAGCTCCAGTGTTCAACTTGTGCCATTCATGTTTTCTTTCTTATCTTATCTGGCTCATTACAGTCAGACCAAGCTCATTTAGGAGTCTGGATGCTCACAGTTTCTAGGAATTACATATAAAAGAATTATTTATGGAGCGAATCACAACTCTAGTTGCTCTGGATATTCTTAATTCCTGATGAATTAACTGAGTACTCATAATTTGTCGCTTCTATCACTCATTCTATATCCCTCTGCTCCCTTGAGTAATATGTCCTTTTATTTGGCTGTTTTCTTCTATGGGGTGACTCTAGTTATGAAGTCTCTATCAGTTTATTAGTGCTAGTCTTATTTATCTTCAGTTAAAATACAATAAGAGTTATCATACCCCCGTAGACCAACCAAATACCAAAGATCATTTGTGTACCCAGTTTGTAGCAGGAGTCATAAGCTATCATGAGATGAGTCAATTGGCCTAGGCTGCATGAAAACCTTTTCTAGTCTGTTGCTGTTCTGGCACAGGGAGCTCTAGATGGCCAAACAGCAACTCCAGCAGGACTCGTAAAGCTTCCCTTGGTACAAGTATACTCTCTAGAACTCAATTCTTCCAGAAAGGCAGATCCTAAGGATGCAGAGATGAAAAGCACAGCTTTCCCAATTGGTCATGAGAAGTAATATTGAGAGTAACCATAACAATTTTTCCTGTTTCTCAAATGTTTTTTGTTTTCTTCTGATAGTTATCTATTGATAACAAATTATATATTGATGACAGATTATGTAGTGTCTCCTGGATTTAGTGATAAAGTCTGTCCTGCAGGAGGGCACTCATCTTTCCCAGATTTCTTCCTCAAGTTAGCACCAAGCTACACTCTCAGGAGACTGAGTTTGGTTAAGCTCATGGAGATGCTGCTTGAGATTATATCACAGGAAACATAAACCCACACACATTGTATCTGTCAGTTCTAGACAGATGAAATCTTTCTACTTCCAAGGTGCAAGGGGTTCAATATTATTATATGGATAGGATAGTCTCCATTGGGTGTTTAGCACTTGTCTCTATTGGATATTTTAATATTTATCTGTGGTGATATCCAGACCAGCATGTGGAGAATTTATGCTACTGAATCCATGCCTAGTTTCTACCACTATAATATGACTTGTCCATAATTCCAGTGTCCAAGCCTTGAGGACAAATGCTAACCAAAAGTCCTGGTTTAGATGCACATTTTGTACAAAATCATCACACCCGAAATAGCAATGATAGTTGAAGTTACTCTTGGTTAGATTTGCAGCATCCTACTTTCATCTGATACAATCTGTCTGGTTTTCAAGGACTGAGTCAATGTCTTAAAAGACAACTCCTAGATTCTTGCAAGTATAAAGTGACAGCGCATTCCTGTTTTGTTTGGAGATAGAGGGCCTCTTTTCCTCAAAAGTCAGGTGAGTATGGCTACTCAAAGTCTCAGCGTTTTTCTATCTTGTTCATTGGGACTGTAGCTTTTTGGCATAGATCACTTGACTATGCCAAGAATTCAACCTTCTTTCAATTTCAGCATAGATCATAGACTATGCTAAGAATTCAACCTTCTTTCAATTTCTGCCTCTCTCATAATTCACACTTACACCCAGATTTTGTCCCATAACAAAATATGAGTCAGAATCAGTTGAATAGTTGGCTTTTTAAATGTTCAAGAAAACTTTCTGACTCATACTTTTCTCCAAAGTGATTGTGGAGTGTGAGGCTCTAGTTTTCTCTCTCATTGCAACAAGATTCCTTGCAGTCCTGTCATAGTTACAGTTGCTATTTTTTTTCATGTGATGCTGTAAACTAAGAAACTACTTTCCACTTACATAGTGTCATCACAGATCACCCAGTGAAAGTGATTATTACTGTGAAGGAAGCACTAGCCATTGCCAATGCCATGGTATACTAGAGGTCATTCATTCTCTTCCTATCATATTCAGGGGTTTTCATTGGTATAAAGGGATGAATGATAGATGTGGAGAACACTATCAGTAGGTTCTGCTTCCTTTAACCATATGTGGAACCAATTATCTGAAGTCAGTTCTTGCTCCATGAGCAAAGCCTGAGCAGAGCAGAGTCCTGAACTCCTGCATAAGTGAGTCACTGAAGATGTGCTCTCAGTCAGGTGAGATAGGGAGAGATGAAGCAGGGAAGCAAGCTGAGCAGGGAATGAGCCCTCTTAAGGGCCAACTTCTGACTTTTCCAATGGAGAATCTGGAACATGATGTGGTTCCAGGTCGAAGTAGTCTAGTCCCACCAGTCATTGCCCACATCGCTGTCTTCATCTTGTGTGGGAGTGTTGGATCGCAGTCTGGGTAGATCCATCCCACTTCGGTCAGCTGTTCTTCATGGACTGTTCCTAGTAGCTGGAGAGTGGGCTGCTCCTCTTTTGTGA
>PVIR01024514.1:0-25865 GCA_004026965.1 Petromus typicus | reverse complement strand
TATTCAGCATTGCAAAATAGATGGGATCAGGCCGGGGAGTTAGCTCAGTGGTTCCGGCGCCTGTCTTGCAAGCGCAAGGACCTGGGTTCGATCCCCGGTAACCACATACCATACTGGGCGTGGAGACTCACCCCAGCAGCAACCAGTACCTCATACCACAGTGCTGGGCGTGGTGGCTCACGCCTGGAATCCCAGCACTTGGGAGGCAGAGGCAGGAGGATTGCTGTGATGTGAGTTGGAGGCTGAGCTCAGGGCCAGGCTGAACCACAAAGAGAGACCCTGTCTCAAAAAAACCTAAAAAAAAAAAAAAAAAGATGGGATCATATTACTTTCGGTGGAGGTTTTCTTTGAAAAATAAATGATGTAATGTAAACATGTTGTGTGTAAAACATGTACTTTGCTTGGATTATAGTAAATACTCGATATATTAGCAGTGATTACTATCTGTGCTGGTATGAATGAATGTTTCACATTCCATGGTCCTTTTATCCGCTTTTCAGAACTTAAGCTACAAAACAGGGCATGTAATGATACAGACTCTGAAAAATCCATTAAACAGCTCTAAAATTTGTAATGAGGATGCTCACAGTGTTGAGGTAATTCAGTTATTTTCTTTGTGCTTTCTCCACCCAGCAGAATTTGTTCTCTGGCAAAGAGTAGGTCATTCACTAAAAGGCTGAAAATGGTTTGAACACTGGCCTCTCGCCTGCCCTCCCCTGTGGTCCCATCTGCAGGATGTTTTCCTTGATTCATCATCTTGCAAAGTAAGTGGCTGATTTATAGTTTGAGCTCGGTAGAACTGCACAGGGTGGGAAGGAAGCAGGGTCACCCGGTATGCATTGTCTCAGCGTGAGATCCACGGAAACCGTCACTGCGTCCACCTCCACGGGAGGCGACTCGAACAGAGGAGCCAGTGACGGACCAAACCACGCAAAGATAAGATTTGAACTCTGTTCTGGGGAACTGTAAAGTTTTGTTTCTGTTTCTGGTGTGTAATTAAAGTTAAATGTTCCCTTGGAATTTCTCAGAAGTATTTATCAGTGGCTATTAGCACTTTTCTTTCAGTTGTCAAATAAGAGCCACTGCACCTAAGTGATGATTCAACTCCCTAGTGTGTTGGGGAGGAACACTGGCTCAGGACCAGATGGTCTGCTTGTGCTAAAGAAGCCAGTTTACTATAAACAAGAACTGCCCTTACTGTCAGAAACCACCCTTCCCTCAGCCCTCCACCCAACACCACCCGTTCGTTGTCTATGTCACTTCTTTCCGTTTTCAAGCATTTGGTCTCTTGTCACTTAGCTCATTATGTGCAAAGGTCTAAAGTGACTGCATGTCTGTGTTTACACTTTGGTAAACATTTCACTAGCTTCTTATAAACAAATACCTACCATGTCACCCAACAAAGACGTTTCCAAGTCTAGACCCAGGAAAAATAAAAGTAAGTCTACTGAGGACTTGCCCACATATGTTTACAGGAGCTTTAGTTGTGACAGCCATAGACTATACCTGCAGCTGAGTGGACGACTACTTGGCAGTACAAAGGGACAATCGTATGATACAGTAATGTGGACAAATCCCAGAAACATACTGAACGCGGCAAACCAGACACCTCCAGAATGTGCACAGGGAACAGGGTGATGCAAATTATATTAGTGACTTCCTGGAATAAGGAGTACAAAGGTGTAGCAGAAATGTTTGCAAAATGGCAACAGGAAGTTGGGGCGGGGGAAGCAAAAATGTTCTACCTATTGACTGAGGTAGGAATAAGACTATATGATACATTTCTCATCCACCCACCCAACATCTGTGGACATGGTCAGCCAGAATACGTGTAGACTTCTCTGTCATTATCCCCTAAACAATATAGTTAAACAGCTATTTGTATAGCATTTACATTGTATTAATTATAAGTAATCTAGAAATGACGTAAAGCATGTGAAGGGACAGGCATAGACTTTATGCAAATGTGATGCCGGTTTATATAAGGGACCTTAGTGTCCACAGATTTAGCATCCACAAAGGCTGCAGCACCAGTCTCCGAGGACACGGAGGCAGGACTCCCCTTTAGGTGTCTCCTTGTGTCTCATGTAAATTACACCTCAATGAAGTTGATGAGGAGTCTTGAGGGAGCCAAGGTTCCAGGTGGGGGTTGGGAGCTCTGGCAGTGGGGAAAGAGCTGAGTCTTCCGGTCAAGGGCAGCCCAGCCACACACACCTCTTCCTGTCTGCCTTTCACCTGAGCAGGTCATTTGTAAGTGGCGCTGACCGCCGCTGGGGTTTGGATGTGATTTAACCTCTCCCCCATGGTCGTGTGATTGATTGGAGGAGCAGTTTCAGGGGGACAGCTAGATGGTGGTGCCCTACAGCCTTCACGGGGTGGACCTGGGGGGGAGGTTAGGACGCTGGAGTCCTGCTCTTGAGATAATCCTCATGTGACTCTTTTGGGTCTTCGTTATGAAAGAGAGCTAATCAACTCTTTTTCTTCTTTTCCTAGCCTGTGTCGGGTGTTTTGTTATAGTGATTCAAAGCAGAGCAATACACTTTGCACGTGAATAATCTCTATAAGGAAAATCAGTGGATTTTATTCACTTCTCTCAAACTGAGTTACCAACACAGAGAGAGAGAGAGAGAGAGAGAGAGAAATGGCCAAACTGTAGAGACAACTGTAAGCACAGAGGATCAGCTGTTTGGATGGAATTATCTTGGTGTCTACCATAATCTGCGAGGTCCAGTATCCAATAGAGTGGTCACCGATTATCAGAACATTAGCAGAGTCGGACCCCCACCATGTGGAACCACAGAGATTCATTGTCCACACGGCTTCCCTCCCAGCCGCTCTCCTGCTTTGTGTGAAGAGCAACTGGCAGACTCTCAGACCTCAAGCTGAGTTGACAGCTGTGCTCCAGATAACCTCCCCCTGCTCCGTGACCTCACGGAATCTTCGGCCAGGAGCACGTGGCTCACAGAGGGCACCTTGGACTTGGATGTTGTCTAAGGTCTTTATTGTCTCTGAGTGTTGTCAAGGAAGCCAGCTTGCTTCTGCTGCTGTGAATGAACCATAGTCTGGGTAGTTTTAAAGAAAGAAGGTCTCGGGCCAGGGATATAGCTCAGTGGTTCTGGCACCTGTCTTGCAAGCGCAAGGACCTGGGTTTGATCCCCGGTAACCACATACCATACTGGGTGTGGAGACTCACCCCAGCAGCAACCAGTACCACATACCACAGTGTCGGGCATGGTGGCTCACACCTGTAATCCCAGCACTCGGGAGGCAGAGGCAGGAGGATTGCTGTGATGTGAGTTTGAGGCTGAGCTCAGGGCCAGCCTGAACCACAAAGAGGGACCCTGTCTCAAAAAAATGAAGGTCTTTTCCTGGCTCTGGAGGCTGTGTGTGTGTGTGTGTGCGTGTGCTTGTGCGTGTGTGTGTGTGTGTGTGTGTGTGCTGGTGCAGTGGTACCCCCCTGTCGTCCCAGCACTCTGGGAGGCTGAGTCAGGGGGACTGAAAGTTGGAGCCCAGTCTGGGCAGTGTAGTGACTTAGTGAGACCCTGTCGCAAAAGAAGGACTAGGGATGTAGCTGAGTGTGAACGCCCTGGACTCGATCACCAGTCCAACAGTGAAGAAATAATAAAATAAAAAGCAGATCATCTTCTCAGGACATAAAACAACAGTAGTGCCCTGACCCAGCATCTCTCCTAAAGGGAGAAATATTCACTATTTGTTGAGGAACGGCTGTATCCTGCAGCAGCCCATATGAGGGGTATGGCGAAGGATAAAAAACAAAGAAACTGCAGATAAACAGAGCCTGGGGGTCAGTGCTTTAGTCAGGCAAAAGGCAACAACTCCCCGAGTCCACCACTACGTATTGGGTACACACAAGCAGTAGAGGGGTGGAGAGTGGCTCCAGCAAGAGCGAGGGTGGCGCCGCGCTGACAGCAGAACAAAGCATTCCTGTGCAAGTTAATAGGGAACCCGCATGTCACCACAGTGGGACCTCAACCTCTACTGCGTGGCTTTGAGGAGTCAGCTCAGGTTATCTTGCCTGTGAGCTTCCGGGCTCTTACACACCAGCCGGCCCTCGGGATGAGGAGCATGGATCTGCAACTCTCCTAGCAGTAGTTACAGATTGTGGCCCCAACACATATACAATTGCAAATATACCTTAATGCCTTTATCATTTGTGTCTTATTATCTCCTTATCAATTTTAGAAATTTTGGCTATTTCCTTTCTCAGAAGATTAGAATTTAACTCTTACATTCCAACCTCCTACACACATTCCCAGCACTTAGGCCCAATATAGTTTTATTATAATTTATAATGTTTATAATGTTACAAATAAATGTTATTATAATTTATAATGTTATAGTGTTCATGAGTACTGTGTAGGTATTGCTAACAAAGTAGGGTGGAGTAAGCAAGTTTGCTTTACGGTAACAATTATTTTTGTATTTCTTTCAGTTACTAATTGCCTCATTCTGCCGTTGGTTTCCTTTTTCTTACCTGCTTTTCACACTTCCTTAAAATTTGGTCAAAGACAGCAAACAATGGGCTCCATTTTTCCCCCTCTCCCCATCACCCCACCCGCTTCCCGGTACACTAGCTTCTCAAATGTCTCGTCTTCCCAGACCTAGAATTCTGTGGTCTTCAGATTTACTTTCCCAACACCCTGAGAATTACTTTTTCCTCTTTCTTTCTGATAAATTCCCTGTTCTGGGATCCGCAGGTGACCTTCTGTGCTTCTTATTTTGCTGGTAGAGGCCTTCCACTAGCTTCCTGAAAAAAGAAGGCAATAATGGGGTAAAATTTTCTTTTCAGTTTTTTTTAATGTTTCAAACAATCTTTTCTATCCCCAAACTTGATCATAAGTTTGTCTAAATCAAAGTTGAAATTTTTCCCTTTAGTAATTGGTCGGCATTTCAAATTACTAATTTTCAGAATTCGTAGATTCTTCTTTCAAAATTTTTAAATTTGACCCACTTTGATTCTCCAGCAGGCTATGATTTCTCCTGTTTCACCTGGGGACTCTGAAATTTTATTACAGTGTGCCCATGTTGGTCCTTTTACGTGCATTGTGCCAGAATATTCACAAATAATAACATGAATAATAACATGAATTATTCATGTTGTCTGGTTTGGGAAAGTAGTCTGTTATTATTCTACTGATTTTCTTCTTGTTCCCTTTTTGCGATTATTACTCAGGCTATTAGTCCTTAACTGCCTTCTGCGTGTCTAAACTGTCTTGTCTAGTTTTTATTTCCATCACTTTGTTTAAAAACATCCCTAGGGCCGGGGATTTAGCTCAGTGGTTCCGGCGCCTTGTCTTGCAAGCGCAAGGACCTGGGTTCGATCCCCGGTAACCACATACCTATACTGGGTGTGGAGACTCACGCCCAGTACCACATACCACAGTGCCGGGCGTGGTGGCTCATGCCTGTAATCCCAGCACTCGGGAGGCAGGGGCAGGAGGATTGCTGGGATGAGTTTGAGGCTGAGCTCAGGGCCAGCCTGAACTACAAAGCGAGACCCTGTCTCAAAAAACCTAAAAAAACAACAACAACAACAACAAAAAATCCCTTGACTATATCATCCAGTACTCCTGAAATTTTCTTCTAGTCTATTACATTCTGAGTTTCCATGAGCTCTAATCTACGCATATTCTCTTCTTGCCAGCACCTTTCCCACCTTCCCCTATATAATACAGAGAGTCTGATTCCATATGTATAATTTTATGTCTAATTCTATTCATTATAGAAAGTTTTTCTTAATGATGAGCTGCCGTCTTGTTTGCACTGTTTTCTGAGTTTCTTCTTGCCTGCATTTTTTAGCTTGGGCCTCTGTCTGCTGTGCTGGAGGCTTCCCGAGCATCCTCCAGCCTATGATTTCTGTTTCTCAGTCAGGAGGGAGGCTCTACAAAGGTATTAGCAAGTTCTCTGTGTGGCCGAAACTGGTTCCTTCATTGGTACAATGGTAGGGATATCAGGTTGTAAACTTGACCACATGGGAAGTAACCTGCTCTTTCTGGGGAAGCTTTTCTCCTAGAGTTACTTGTTTTTCTAGAAGTAATCTAGTAGAGATTTGTCTAGAATGGTGTAGAAAACTGTATGCCTGGCTGCCCACTTTCTTAGTGGTGAAAGGGAATCGAGGGTCTCACCATTCGGTATTTGCTCTTCCTACTGTTTTTTTCCCACTCTCTGGCATTTTAGAGCTGGGAACCACTTTGATGTGATTTTTTTCCACTCAGTGGAACTCTGCGTCTCTCATGGCTGTGGAGGGTGGCTGCTCAAGTCCTCTGCATAGGATTTGCACACACAGTGCCTCTGCATGTTGAGAAGACTCATTGTTATGTGCTCCTTTAGGAACCGTTTTTCATGCACCTACTTTGTACCACGAGCCAAGATGGCTGACACTCGTGCTTCCTGCCGTTAAGCTCTGGATCATATCGACCCCAAGGCGACTTCCCTTCCTAAAGCAGCTGTTCCAGAGGAGAGTCAAGGCTTCCAGCTGAGCAGCTCATGCTTGAAGCACTAATGTGTTCCCTCCAGTTCAAGTGTGTGCAACACAGTTTCCACCACTCAAATACACAACCTGACTCATTTTTTCAAAAGCAGTCCCAGAGATAATTTTCTGAGACGCTATCAGTCTTTGGATAACAGGCAAATGAGATTCGTTGAGAGATGCCAGTAGTTTTAACTAGTAACTGAAAGATGCGAATCTTGTCCCTCCCACACCAGCATGCCAGATGTTCTAGATCTGACATGAACGATGCAACTGGAAATCAATTCCGTTTTATCACTTCATTCCTAACTCAGAGTGTATTGGTCATTTCCAATGAACGTGATTCTCTTGAAGTCCTACCAATATGAAAAGCATCCAGTTCAATGATTACTGCAGAGAAAATCTGAATACTGGTAGCCTATCAGTGTTTCTGCAGGAAGCTTTCTCTCTGCGAGGGCTCCCCACCTCCAGTGCTCTCTTGGGGTGAGCAGATACCTGGAGGGTCAGACTGGAGGCCTTCCTGCTGGAGCCGAAGCACATGAGTAGCCTCTGTCCACGTGCAGCCCACACCTGCTCCAGGACGCTCCCTGCCACTGCTGCCACATCTCCAGCTTTTTCTCTCCAGTGGATCTTTCACGCAGGAGTTTCCTTGAACTTCAGAAAAATCAGAGGCTCTCTTGGCCACCTCGACATTGGTCACTTCTTTCTTCTGTTACCTGGAATTCTTAGGAAAGCTCATGTACACGTATCAGGTCGGCGTTTCCTGCCCCTTCTCGGACCTGCTTCCGTCGGGCTTCCGCCCCCATCGCTCTGATTCGGGCTCAGACTGAACTTCACAAGGACACACGCCCGTCTGCTGGGGCTGGCAGTACCGGTGTCCCCACTGCCTACTTCTTTCTCCTTACAGCATGTTCTTCTTGTGGACACAGTTCCTTGCTGGTTTTCCTGGCTGCTGCTTCTCGGTTGCGTGGCCAGTTCCTCCCCTTCTCCTGAATTCTCATCCAAATGTTCTCACCTTTGTTCCTTTGACTGTCCCTTCTCTGTTCATTTCCGGGTCCCACCCCGCGTGGGTGTTCAGTGCGTGAACCCAGAGCGGACGTCCAGCCTGAACCACTCCTGAGTTCTGAGCAGACCTTAGAACTGCCTACTTGGCATCTCTACCTGGAGAACTAAAGGACGTTTCAACCCTAATGAAAAGAAAGGGCTTGTCTTTCAACACTCCCTCTGACATCACGATTTTCCTTATCTTGACTGTGGTCCCTGGTTCTTAATTCAGTTCAGGCCGAAGTCCTTCCAGCCACGCCTGGTGTCTCACTTTCCTCTCATTCTAGAGGGACTCTGCCAGCAAACACCAACATCGCTAGCTTTGAGACACAGCCCAAATCAGATGCTGTCTGTCCCCTCCACTCCTGCCAGTCCTGTCCCCAAGCCACATTCTGGGTGTCTGGGGTGGGACTATGCTACCCTTTCTCTGGTGTGCCTGCCCTGTGCTGTGAGCTCTCACCATAGCCAGGACGGGTTGTACCTCAGTGGAGATAGCACTGTGGCTTCTGCAGGACACAGCTCAGTCCTCACGTTGTGTCCCTCCCCCAACTTCTCTGGCTCACTTTTCCCAGACGTCACAGACTGGGCCACTAGCCCCTTTGAGCTCACTGGCCACAGTCCTACTTAGTGACACAAGCTGCTACTTTCTTCTTTTGTGAATAGTGACGTGTTCATTGGCTCATTTTTTTTGTCTCTCCAAGGCCTTTACTTGAACATTTCTGTCTCAGTTAAGGCCTTTGTTTGCCACTGTACTCGGTATTGCAGCGTACTCTGACATTATCTAGTGCAAACCACTGCTCTGTGCTCAGCAGCACCTCAATGAATATTACTGAAGAATTGAATTAATGCACAGGGTTTTTATAACCTGAGACTCTCCATGAAACAGCGAGTTACAGCTCTTGATCTTTCATCTCCATAGAATGTGGCCTTGGATGTCTCCCACTCCTACTCAATTTCTGATTCATGTTGCTAATGTTACTGTTTAAAAGAATTTATTTTACATCCCATGTTGCTTTGACTTCTGTCCTAAACCCCTGCTGGTGGGCCCTTTGCGCTGTGCTCCCTGCCCTCTTCCCTCTGTGTGCCCCTTGCTCACTCCCTGCTCTTCCTCTGTCCTGTATTCTGTGCCGACTTGACATGGACCATGCCACCCTTGTCCTGAGAAGCCTTTCCTGTGCACACCAGCCTAACTGTCCGATCTCAGGGGGCAGGTTGCCTTGTGCCTGTGTCATGAAGCCTGTCAGTCTTTCCACCGTCCATTATTCAGCAGCACTTAACAGTGGCCTATGATGATTTCCTTCCTCTACTACCCCACGGCCTCTAAGGACTAACATTAGGGATTAATCATCTTCTTATCTCTAGCGATTGATATGGTCCATGACGTAGAGATATACTCAATAAACCTAGAAATGAAAAGCTATAAACGGCAAAGATTTGGTTCAGTTTTACTTCCTGTCCTTGCCCATCTCCGTCAGGACACAGTAATTGTGTACACAGGGGTCACAATGTCACAGACTTATAATAAAATAACAGGTCACCCAGCTGTAGATAGTGAGTCATGTCTCAGTCCTTCCGAGCGTGTGTGAGTCATAGGGTGAGGGCGTGGGGCCTCCTAGTCCGTGTTGTAATATTAACCGTGGTGCCAAGCTGTAGCACCCAGCGAGCCAGCTCCTCCAGGCACAGAGTGGGACAGCAGGTCCGGAGCTGAGCCACACTCAGAGGCACAGACACCACTCACACACACACGCTCGAGAGCCAAAGCAACAAACACTGATAAGATGCTAATTCGTTCTATTTAAATTTTTCTAAATGAAGTTTAAAATACAAACCAAATACCTCCAATTCTGTGGCTTCTATTAGGTTAAGAAAATGGGTTTGTTTTACATTGTTAATTTTAGATCATTTCTCCTCCACCCTCTGGTAGAAAAACTCCCTGCTGTCTCCCTGGAGACATTACACACGCAGAGCGACACGCTCCCTCCCTGCCTTTTGCTTGCCCTTCGCACTGACCTTGGCTCACTGACAACTCTGGCACCCTCGAGGTCCTCTGCCCATTTTTCAGAATGACGGCACAGCTGTGCTCGACACCCCGCACTCTTATTTTCTTGTTTTACACATCTCCAGTGACCTCCGGGCATGTGCACTCCTGCAGAACTGCCCTGACCTGTCCTCCTCTGGGCTCGTTCCAGCTCTGAGAGCATTTTTCAGATGTCTGACTCTGAGCAAAACCTTCCACCAGTCTCACGAACGCTGTCCTTCACTGTCAGCCCGGAGACCCGCAGTCTGAGGTTCCTTGTTTCTGTGTCCCTCAGTTTCTGTCTTCATTCCTTCCTCTTCTGATGAACATCTACTTCCGTCCCTCTCTCCTCTTTCTCCTCACTGTCCTTAACCTTTCTCTTCTTGCTCCTCCATCATAGCTGCCTGACAAAGTGTCATAGCTGGGGAGCTGCACTGAAAACCTTGGGGAGATTTGCTGGAGAAAATAACCACCACCAGGGGCTGCGGACATAGCTCAGTGGTTCCGGCGCCTGTCTTGCAAGCACAAGGACCCGGGTTTGATCCCCGGTAACCACATACAATTCTGGGTGTGGAGACTCACCCCAGCAGCAATCAGTACCACATACCACAGTGCCGGGTGTGGTGGCTCACGCCTGTCATCCCAGCACTCGGGAGGCAGAGGCAGGAGGGTTGCTGTGATGTGAGTTGGAGGCTGAGCTCAGGGCTAGTCTGAACCACAAAGCAAGACCCTGTCTCGAAAAAAAAAAAGAAAATAACCACCACCAAAGAGTTGAGCCATTTGCATCGGACAGTTAACACTGTCTGCGTTTCCTGTTCAACTGTTCGCCTTCTCCCTCCCCCAGGCCCCCTCTCTCGAGTCTCCACCCTTTCAGGCCCTACTTAGTTTCCCTGCCACTTAGTGAAAGATTTTCCTGCCTCCTGAGGAATCCTAAGGCGAGTGCAGGCAGATCCACAAATACTCTCTTCAAGGTCCCGTCTGCTGGTGCTTTTAGGAAAGAAGGCTGTGACTCAGCGTCTGGAAGCTGCCTCTGCATACTGGCTCCGCCTCACCTTCCCCGGCTCCGCTCAGGCGGTCTGTCAGTGCTGTGTCCACCAACTTCTCGACCGGGTGCAGCCCGTTCGGAGTCAGGCACAGCCTTCACCAGAGCAGTGAAAATGAAAACCAACTTCTCCATCAACATTTCCTTGAAATGTTAGCTTGTAAAGCTATCCTAATAGACTCGGTTTTTCTGAAGGGTTGGTGGTAAGAGATCTTATTGTGTGAGAGAAAATTTTTAAAAAACAACAAGCAAAAACAACACAAACTCTTGGCTACAGAGAGTTGTAACCACCGTCCAAGAGAAAACATGAAAAAAGCCAAATTACGTTCAAGAGATGTCCTCGCTGTTAGATCCCAGCTGATGGCGTCAGTTCCAGTTCTGCAGGGTGCTGGATAAGTTCCTCTTTTCAAAGCCATGCAGTGAGTGTCTCCACCCGAGGGAAGGGAGATGCGCTCCAGCTTTGGGGCGTGGTCTGGCCGTGGGGTCCAGGCGTCCACCCCAGGCAATGCAGCTGTGGAAGTGACTGGAAGAAATGATGGTCAGGGATAGGAAAATGGGCACGTATCTTGCATGGTGTTCTTGTGTAAGTCCTAGAACAAAACTAGAGAGACAGCAAGACTTCAAGAAGCGTTGGAGGTAACAGAGACACACGGCCTGAACTGAATATCTGTGGCTTTACGTTGTCTGAATCACGTGCAGTATCATGTCCATTTTGTATTTGCATCTGAAAAATGCAGGTATTCCTGGACTTCACCTCTTTCTTCCCGTAGCTTCTCATTTATGAGGAATTCAACAGAGACTTGCACAGAAAAAGCAATTATTTTATTTTTACTACCAATGGAATTTATTCAACATTTAAAAGAATAGATCAAACATCTTGACCTGATCTCCACAGTAGGGATTCGCTGTACACATTAGGGTCACTGGATAAAAGCTTTCAGAATCACACTGTGGAAATCTCCTAGCTGTTTCGAAGTCAGTGCCTGCTGAGCTTGCCAAGATGCGCTGGCCTCTGTGGAAGACCTGTAGCCAGGCAAACATGGTATTGCCATGGCACTGGCTGTGGAACAGAATAAGGCCGCGAGGTCTTTGGGGACTGGAGGCTACTTTGGACTTCAGATCAATGGCGGCCTAAAAAAGTCAACCGCGGAGTCCTCACCAAAATAAACGCTTCACTTCTACCTCCACTCTCCTAAGTGTGTAATTTGTTCTTCTGACAGCAGAGTGGAACTCCAAGTTTAAATACTTATTTGGGGAAACGAAGATTCCCTTGTTTATCAGACTACGCACACCTAAAGATAAGTAAATCAGAGAGGTGGAGAACCACGCTCCCCTCTGCATGAGGAAAGGTTTTGGTGGGAGGAAGCAGCAGGCAGTGCCCAGGCCCCGGGCACAGGTGTGGGGGGCAGTGGGAATCTTTGCTCAGGTGTGAGCACACCTGAGCACACAGGTGTGTGCACACCTGAGCACACCGCCGCCAGCCAGAAAGGAAGAAGAACATGAGTGCGCAGCTGGAACTTCCAGTGTCCTTTGGAGCAAAATTTATTTTGTTTGTTTTCCAAGCACTTCTAGCCCAGTGCAAAAACCTGGCCTGAGAAAGGTGAGTTGTGAAATCATATCTCACCTTAGCTACTAGGCTCCCTTTAGGTAAGCCAGGGAAGACAGAATCACAGCCTCGAGAGGAACTTCAGTTTCTTTCACGCCATCGCTGCCTCCCGAAACCTGTCTGGGCTCCGACTTTCCAGATGCAGAAGGCATCCACCGCTTCGGTTACCTCTGTCTCAGAAACTCAGTGAGGAAGCTTCGAGAGTGACCCACGGCCTCCTTCTTCTTGGGATCCTGCTGCTATCAGTCCCATTTCCTGTAGCTTCTTCTCTCCCTCTTTTTGATGTAGGCAGGCTTTCTTGTATACTGTGTCTTCCCACCTTGACTGTGAAGAAGAGAACCTGTATTAAGTAGCACAGAAAGTGTCTGACACACACGATTTGTTGAACATATGGCGACAACTAAAACGCTCCCTGTGGACTGAACACAAGCAAGCAGGACACTGCACAGCGGTCCTTACGTGCAGGTGGCATTCCCCCATGGAGGACACTGGGGCCCACAGGGTGAGCAGCTCCCCTCAGATACACAACCTGAAAGTCACGGAGCGGAGATGACCTCAAATTTCTCTGGCACTAACACCCTTGTTTTTTCTGTGTAAACCAACTTGATTAATTTGGAAGTGATTTTGACTCTCAGATATGATTATTATAAACACTGCATTTCTACATGAGACGTAGGGAATGGATGCTAGCAAATTTGAATAAGCAAAGGAAGAAAGATCTTACTGAAACTAACCTTGAAAAACTGAAATGCAATCACATTTTATTTTGCACTGGGGTACAGATTCATAGTCTTCACACTGAGGTACATCCTCAGCCCTTTTTTGGTTTGTATTTTGAGACAGAGTCTGACTAAGTCACTAAGTTGCCATGGCTGACCTTGAACATTTTTTTCCTCTTTCTTTCTCCTTTTTTTTCTTGAGACAGGGTCTCCTGTGCAGTTCAGGCTGGCCTTCAGCTCACTATGTAGTCCAAACAAGCCTCAAACTCAGATCCTCCTGCCTCAGCCTGTGAGCACTGGGATTACAGGTGTGTACCACCATGTCTGGCTATGAGCTTGAATTTGTGACCCTCTTGCATCAGTCTCCTAGGGTTATAGGTGTGGACCACCATTCCTGGTTTATCAAGTCTTATACTCTAAGGATACGACACAGGAAGTTTCCTTCGATATTACCTGGTAGCCCTTTCCTCTACTGTAAGGGCCTTCAAATTTTCTGGCTCCTCTTTTCATAGCTGGAAGAGGCATGAATTTAAGAAATCAGAGCCCTTCCATGTCTTCTAATGCGAGCCCCTCCGATCCATTTACCTCTTCCCCCTCCCTCCCCCTCTCCCTATCTGCCTTCTCCCGTCTCTCTCTGACCCTGCAATGGGCTCAGATGAGGTCTGGCTCTCAAGGCTCCACGCCATAATGAGTGGAAAGCTACAAGCCAAGCCCTCAGGGAGCCCTTGAACCGGCTCTCTGCAGCTTATACCCGTCCACAGGCAGCAGCCACCAAGGATACCTGGCATTAAAAGCAGCCGTGGTTTTAAATGGCAAATCCTCCAGGAAAAGACTGTTTATAGCATTCTCGGGCTTTTCTACAATTTTCAATTCTTTTTTAGCTGCTACTCTTTAAATTGCTATTGCTTGGAAAAATGGAGTCTGCATGAAGAAAAATTCTAAAGAGCAAATATTATGAGCAGATAAAATACGAGCCCCTTGTGCTTTTAATCCACTTAGCCCGGATTGATCATCCGCCGTGTGCAAAGCTTGATACAGCCAATTAGCTCTATTCCCGGTCCAATTTCGAAATAGACGCCAGAGAGCCGCGCTGCTGCCTGCACAGCTGTATCTAGACCTCCCCAGACTGCACTTTTTCTGCTTGCTGTTTTCTTTTTCTTCTGCAAAACCCTGAAAATCTTTACATGCGTGTCTTTATGATGTGCGGTAAAAACAAAGGCAGAAGCCAGTGGATGCCGTCCTCGAGGGCCACCCATCTGGCGGAAAGGCAGACCTGGGAAAATGTGACATGTCACGGGGGTCTTTTATTCACTGGGTCTGGCACTGAGCAGTGTCAAGCTCCTCTCCGAAGTCAAAATGACCAAGAAAAGCGAGCCTGTTTGAATTGATACATGACATCAAGGCTGCCGCCACAGAGCATTTCCAGAACTGTGGGAAGCGGCCGGCATGAGGGGATCCGTGTGTTTAAAGCACGGACACGTGGGAGTGTGTCTTACCATGGCGTACTTTTTAAGAACATTCCTCTTTAAAAGCAGTGAGTTTTGTGTTGAACATATAATATGCTGGGCAGAAAAGTAAGCCCAGTTTTGTCACTGGACGATATAATGATTCATGTTTATTCTGGAGTTTATTTCATTTTGTAATGTAAATTGACTCACCACCCAGCCCTATCCACTGATTGACTAGTTTTTGCAAGAGACTTAAAATTATTCTGCTATCAAACCCATTTAAACAATCACTACGGTGCATATAAAATTGAACTATACTCCTATGTGAATATTTTTGGCACTTTTCACTGTGGAACTTTCCTCTGACCAATCCTCAGCTTTCCAGATGCAGAAACCTTGGCATCTCAGCTCACTGATCAAAAAGGAGGTGCTGGGCTTGTGTATGGTGGGCCACTACCTTCCGCTCCACATACAAACTATAACATGGGTCCTCTGCTTTCTAGGCATAGGAATTTTGCTCTAACTCTTGATTAGTCAGAATTGCCTTGAAGAAGAAATGATGTCAGGATCACATATTACCTGCTAATAGGAATTTCACTGACAAGTACACTTGAAAATCCTATAGCAAAAGACAAAATGAAGGGAAAACAATCTCTTCTAATTGAAGCATCACAAGGGCCTTTCAGATTTTCTGTATTCTCTCTCAACTTTTTTCTCTTGGATTGTTATGTATTATATTGTGACTAATCTTAGATGAATAAAAAATAAGCAGAGCAAGACAGAGGGCCGGCACACTGCTGGTCCCACTTCAGAAATGGAGGCATCAGAAGTGTGCCGTGTGCCCTCCTGTCCCTCCTCACTCCCCCAGTCTCATCTGCGCCCCCGACAAGCATGTCGGTAGAACCCGGGCACCCTCACTGCATTTCCGACAGTAAACCAGGGAGCAGATGGAACTGTGGAGGTCCTCTCAGGGAACAAACAGGGGACAAACTCCAGGTCTCAGTCGTTACTCATTAAAGAACTGGTTGTGCTTTCTTCTGAGGCATTCGAGAGTTTAAACCCTGCTTTTAATAAGAACAGTGACTCTTCTTTTGTGCCTACAGATACTCAGTGGGTAACTAGAGGCAGAACAAAGATTGCCATCTCTGCCTTCTTCTGTGTCCATCTCATTTGTTACCTTAAGACTTCGGGTCAGATTCTTCTCCAGCTCGGCATATTGGCGCGTCGGTCTGTTCATCGTTTAGGGGGTGTTTGTGTAGGATCTGTTAATACGAGGTGGATCAGCCCCACATTTACATCTCTGGTCTCACCCCTCTTCAAGACTGAGGACGTGAAGATAAGAATTGAGGGACATTCAGTGCCAGAGATCTCTGACTGCAGCCCCAAGCTGCAGTCACCTTGGATTCCAGCTGAGCCTCAAAAAGCTGAGACAACACTGCAGGGAGGTGCTCGGCTCCTGGAGCCAGAGGTCCCCCAAGGGCAAGGGCTTCTCCAGAGGCACCCCGAAAACCCAGAGCTGAGAGGCAGACTGACCAGGCCCTCACGAAAGCCAGCAACCCTGAAAAGCTGGCCTAGATCCTTTGTCCGTGGGCCAGCCCGGCCATCTCCATCCTCGCTGTGTCCCCTCTGCGCAGCCCAAGGCCCTTCCTCACTCACTAATTGTGCCCCCTGTATCATCTGTGCTGTGTACTGTTGTGTCCTGAGATGCAGTTCTGTCCTGTAAGTTAGCAACTGCCTGGCCCCATTAGAATCCTTGTCTTTTTAGAGGGACTTCTTGGGACTCTGCCTGTTGATAATATAATAGTGTATTTCTAATTGATCAACAATTTATTAATCCTTCTTCTATTTTGGCTGCTTAGATTGTTTCTAATTTTTTTACTACTTTAAATTAGGCAATAATGAACATTATATATACATATATATATAGTTTTCCATGATTAGATTATTTTGGAGCCAGGTGTGAAACACACCTGGAATCCCAGTGCTCCAGGAAGCTGAGACAAGAAGATAGATAGCAAGTCTGACTCCAACCACTGCAATACAGCAGTTTAGCAAAACCCTGTCACAAAATTAAAAAACAAACAAACTAAGGGCTGAGGAGATAGTTCAGTACAAATGCTCTGGGTCTAATTCTCAGGACCCCACAAATAAAAGATGGCTGACTGATACATTCACTGGTGGACCGGCTCTCACATCCCTACAAAATCAACTCAAAGTCGATTAAAGGCTTGAATGTGCGATCTTAAACTGTAAAACTCCAGACAGGAAACGTGGGGGAAGCTCCTGACTGCTGACCTTGGCAGTGACTTCTAGGGTGTGATCAGAAGCACAGGCAACAAGAACAACAACAGAGAAGAGGGACCAGGCAACCTAAACGCTCTGCCCACTCAAAGAAACAAAAAATCCAAAGAGGTCTGGAAGAAAATATGTGTAAACAGTGTGTTGAGTGGAGAGCTGCATCTAAGAGACACAGGAGACTCTTGCAACTCAGTTACAAAAACATGAACGATAATAATAGCATCAACAACCACAAAATCCCAGTAACGCAATTATAGACGGCTGAATGAGTGGAGAGGTATCTGACCAAGACGCAGAGAGGGCTAACAGGTATTGAAGACATTTTCACAGAAATGCAAATCAAAACCATTGTGAGGGCCGGGGATTTAGCTCAGTGGTTCCGGCGCCTGTCTGGCAAGCACAAGGGCCCAGGTTCGATCCCAGTTAACTACATAAAATAGTGGGTGTGGAGACTCAGGCTGAGCAGCAATCAATACCACATACCACAGTGCCAGGCATGGTGGTTCATGCCTGTAATCCCAGCACTCGGGAGACAGAGGCAGGAGGATTGCTGTGATGTGAGTTTGAGGCTGAGCTCAGGGCCAGCCTGAACTACAAAACCAGACCCTGTCTCAAAAACAAAACAAAACAACAACAAATAAAACCATTGTGAAATATCAGCTCCATCAGGATGGTTATTTATAACAAGTATTGATGAGGATGTGGAGAAAAGGGAATTCTTATACACTACTGGTGGGGATGCAAATTGATACAGTCACTATGGGAAATAGTATAAAGATTCTTCAAAAAGTTCAAAGATTACTGTGTGCTCAAACAATCCCACATCCGGGTATCTACCTGAAGGAATTATAGTCAGAATCTCAAGGACGTGTCTGAATTCCCACATTTACCACAGCAGTATTCACACTTGCTAAGAAATGTCCATTGGCAGATGAACAGATACATAAAATACAGTAAATACACACAATGGCATATTATTCTGCCTTTCAAAGGAAGGAACTCTGGTCATTTGTGATACCACAGATGAGCCTGAAGGACATTTAGCTAAATGAGATAAGCCACAGAAGTGCAGATACTACACAGGCTACATGTATGAGGGATCTAAAACAAACTCACAGAAGCAAACTGTGAAGGAAAAGTGGAATAAGTCGGTTACAAATACTACTACAGCAGGAGTGCCTGTAGTTTACAATACTGTCCAGTGGGTAGCTGTTAGGAAAGTGAACTCATCACACATAGAAAATGATAAAGAAGATGGAGGAAATATTTGGAAGTGGAGGATGTGTATGTTTATGGCACTGGTGATGGTTTCCGGGTGTATGTTTCTCTCCAGGCTCATCAAGTTATATACATTATGCAATGTATAGCTTTTTTAGGTCAATCATACCTTCATAAAATAATTTAATTGGGGAGGAGTCTCAGACATTCGAAACTATTACATTAAAAGTAATAACTATAAAAACTATTACATCAATTTACAATTGATTTCAGAAGAATTTTGTCAGGTTAAAAGCCCTTTGATAAAACAATCTTACTACACCCTCAAATTTATATTCATTGGTGATATCTGGATTGCTTATCTGTGAAGAGTGTAGGCGGGAAAGATCTCTGACTTCCCCTGACTCTCTGACAGTAAACTTGTTGTGGAAGAATCTACAATATCTCGGTTCCTTTGAAAATTTACTTTTAACATAATGTGAAGTCTCCTCAGACAACATTTCCAAATAAACTAGCAAATATTCCTAGAAACTACTATGCTCAACAAACTGTACCTGGTGTCATGGAAAATACCACCCTTGCCCTCATAATACCTATTCACCAGCAAGGGAGGTAACATACCTGTCTTCTACGGTTTTCACTTCAGGATCTTGTATTAGTTTCACAGCTAACACAAAACAGAAAGTAATAAGAGACAGAGAAGAGATACAGAGTTAATGAGAGGAGAGGACAGAAGAAAACGTTCGGTGAGATGGGGTTATCCAAGGTCAGTTTCTTTGGGTCCTGTCCTTTTCGAATTTGTTGGACTAAGACATTGGAGATAGAGTTTTCAGGCCTGACAATCTCTTTATAGAAAACTAGCAGAAGCAGGACTTCCTATAGAAAGTTTGGATTTCTTCAGAACATATACTGATGAAGTCCTGAGATTATGTTAATGGTATTCTGCTAGTATCAATACCTCCCACAGTGTTTCAGGCAGTGTGAGCTAATATGTACTCTACTTCCAAGTGCAAATATTGTCACTTGTATATTTGAAGCTCCTTCTTTCCCCTAAGTTTAGTGAAGATAAAACTGTTTCTTTTTTTTTTTAATTATCTTTATTGGTACATTAAATATACACATCATGATTGCACTCCATAATGGGGATTTGTACCAGTATAAGACACAACTTAATTCTCATTTTTGAAACTGTTTCTTAAGGTGGAGTCAGAGAGACAGAGACTTTGGCCACTCAGATTCCGGTTGTCTGCACATACAAGAGAGAAAGAGACAGAGTGGGGAGCAGAGAGAGAGAAAAGGAGACGGGGTGGGGGAGGAGAGAGTTAGATAGTTATACTGACTTCTAGAAATAGTGCCGGTGCCCAGAATTTAGAAGTTTGATCATTACAGAAGCAGCACTGGATTTCTAGGGGTGAAGAGTGCAAGCATGATTCTCCTGTTTTTGGCGGCTTGTTAGCAGTGAGATGTTCAGAGCTGTGAAGGTTTTCTAGCTGTGGGTACAAGGACCGCGTGGGCAAAGCCACACGAGCCGACCCCGTTTACAACTGTTTTCTTGGCCTTGTCATGGAGCCTTCTCCCTCTCGTCCCCCAAGGTCCTCAATTTGATGGTGAATTACACGGTCGTCCTATTTAGTCTCATTTTCACCTGTCTAGTTGAAACTTTATAGATGGCAGAACAAAAGCCTTCTAGACACTGACTTCCTGAAACTGACTCTATCTAGGTCACATTTGGAGTTTGTGCTCACGCTGAAATTGTCCCCCACGTCTTGAGGGCCTGTTTGATGGCAGAGTCTGGCTCCGGGTATCACCCTGGCGCTTTGGTTTCAATCATTTGTAAAGATGGACAGTCAGAGGCTGTGCTGTTTAGGACACAGAAATAAAAGATGATGCCAGACGTAAACCACACCAAATGCCTGTGTATGTTTGCTCTGCACCAACAGGCTTCCTGAGAAAGAGAAATTTATTATCGGAAGAAATGCAGACATCGAAAGAACTATTTAGCGAAAACTGACCTGACAATACAAGCATCTCATACTAGGTTATTTACCCATTTATATGAACTTGGGTTTCCCATCAGAGGAAAAGCGGTCTGTGTAAAGCATTCTTCCCTTGGGCCAACTGGCACATTCGAACTTCTTTCAGATTCTTGAAACCACATCTCTTACTTCCTCTGAATGTGCCCTTCCCTCCTTGCTCCAGTCTCACACATCAGCTCTTATGGAAAGCGTCCTTGGTTCCCACTGTCAGGTCGGGAGAGCACATGGCCCGTGTTCCTCTTCATCAAAACACTGGCGTCCCACTGTCCAAATTCTCCTGCAGACATAAGCTCTAAGAGCATAAAAGCTGTATCTGTCTTATTTGCTTTCCAACCCGGTCCTAGAACAGAAGCCTCAGCTGCTGCTCAGTTATGTCCGCGGAGTAAAGGGCCAGCGCAGCTACGTGGAGGTCTCCGCGTGCAGAACTCGGAGACGAGGATGTGTTTTGCTTTCTGGAGGAGCACGGGGTTAAGGGCAGAGATGGTGGCTGTCATCCAAGGCCCAGCAAGCTTCACGAAAGAGGTCTGAAACCTTCTGTAGAGTTCAGAGGAAATAACAGCACACGGAGATAAGAACAGACCTCTCAGAAGAAAGAACTTTTCAGATAGGTCTTAAAGGAAGGTTGGAACTTAAGTATAGAGACCAGACACTCACGATAACATTCAATTCACGGCCCACCTACTCTGTGCAGGAAGATACTGTGTAAGCCTTACATTAGTGAGAAGACAAACAAAACACTATTCTTGCCTTTAAAAGGCTACAGATGTAGTTGGGAGACAAATACACTAAGAGCTGTGGTGTAAGGCAAATGTGCTCTGCAGCGTGCAGGGAGTGCGGTAGGGCTCTTTGGAGGGAGGGTGGAGGACAGGGTGGGGACAGGGACACCTCAGCATCTTTTCCACTAGGGTGGAGAGCAGCAGGGCGAGCCCGGCAGCTGTGGGCTGTAATGAACTTCTTGAAACTTGCCTTTGTTGCTTTTGGTTGCATAGAAACTCTCACTGTGGCTCATGAGATGGTGACCACTGGGAACTATGTTCTTAAAGACTAAACTTTAAATCCCCCTCTTACACACAGATGGCACATGTAAAACTCACCTCCAAAAGACTGCCTATTTGGGCAGTGACCTTGGTTGCGCTAAGAGCACTTCTGTCCCGTTTTACCTTGCTCTAATGTTTGCCACCCTGTAACTTCCCAGGGTGATCGCTGGCCTCTGCTGCAGTTGCTCCTAGGGACATTTTGAGCTGGTTTCTTCCAAAGGGAGCTCTGACTGGTTAGTTAGACCGCACTTGGAGTGAGATCTATTTTTTCCCCGTCTCTCTTGGACTCCCACTGTGGGAATTACAGGCTAGGTGGCTTTGCAGAGGCCCACAGCGTATATGCCAAGTGGTGTGCCTCCCGCAGCTGATTTTCTCAGCCCTGGGGACCCCACCAGGTTGCTCAGCAGCAGCCTGAGTAGATCTGAGGACACGTCAAGTTTTTAAAAATCGTCAATTATCTGAAAGTGGGTATGTGCTTTCAGATCCTTGCCATGAACGCAAACATACTATGTGTGTGTCTTTGTGCATGTGCATGTGTATGTACATGTAAAGTGGGAGGGGTCGGGCATCACTTTCAAGTGTGACAGCTGTTGAGAACCATTAGCACAATCACAGTTAGTTGATGACCTCTAATTCAGACCACTGTAGGGATAGTGGCAGCATGAAGCCATAGTTTCTTTAAAAATCTCAAGTATATTAGGGCTGGGGATTTAGCTCAGTGGTTCTGGCACCTGCCTTGCAAGTGCAAGGGCCTGGGTTCGATTCCCAGTAACCACATACAACAATGCCAGGCATGGAGACTTGCACCCACCACATACCACAGTGCTGTGCGTGGTGTTCACACCTGTAATCCCAGCACTGGGGAGGCAGAGGCAGGAAGATTGCTGTGATGTGAGTTCAAGGCTGAGCTCAGGGATAGCCTGAACTACAAAGTGAGATCCTGTCTCATGTTTATCTAGGTTCCAGAACCACTTTTTGGTATATATTACTCTCCTCCAAAATTGTCCCGGAAAGATGGGAAAGTTCGTCCTGAGCATTTTGCTTCCTGGGAGAAAAAGCCTCCTGGGAAGAGAAGCACTGCTAAATTATGAATGTTCTGCTCCCAGAGCTAAGCGGGAAGTGATGACCAGACCGATTCTGATTGCTCAGGTCCACTCTCCATCATGGGGAATAATTCAATTTACAAGCACCAGGAAGTGGAAATTCATCTGCGATGTGAGCACCCAGTGAGTGTGGAGTCTCTCTCCGCTCCACAAGGATGGATGCTTCACAAATGGAATTTGTTGAAAGTATAGAAGCTGTATTAGCTTGGAGCAGGCAGGCCGCTCTGTACATTAAAGACACTGAAACATTCATTATCCTGCCAATTGAAGTCTAGCTGATGTGAAGTCCAAATATAAAACAAGTCAGAGCAGAAATAGCCCCTTCTGGCTCCGGTGTCCCAGCAAGAGCCAGCCCACCCAAGCACAGTCATTCTGACTGAGTCCTGTCCCAGTTGTAGACCACATGAAATTCTATAGGAAAGCATCTTTCCGATTAAAAGTAATTGTGATTTTTTTTTTTTTGCTAATTCAGGCAGAGGGTTTGTTTTTAATTGTGATCCTTTAAAGCATAACACTGGGATCCAAGGAAAAAGAGCCCTGTGGGAGGGAGCCAGCGCCGCACCCACACTACTTGTGTGGAAATACTTTATGACGCGTGTTTGGAATCTGAGCTCCTCCTAACACAAATGGCGAGCTGGTTTCTATTGACTCGGAGGCACGAGACCTTGCGACCCACCACATCCTCGTTCCACTTCGCCGGGTGAGTGAAGATTTTCATTCTGCTGGAAGCTTCTTTTTGTTTGCCTGAGAAACGTCTCACCACAAACATGTCATGAAGCTCGGAGGGGGCAGGTTCTGATCAGAAACAGACGGGCTCTTTGAAGAACATCGCAGTCAGTCCTGGCAGCTGTGCATCTCCTCCAGGATCTGCCCGCCACAGTAGGGAAAGGAAAGGAGTCTGGTGCAGATGAGAGCGCTGTCCTGAGCTCCGATCCGAGTGCATGCTGGGCCTAGTCCATGTATCTAGGAAACTCAGACCTCCACCTAGTGTCCTTGCTCTAACGACAGAGAGGGCGGTGCAGGAAGATAAGCGATGAGGATTGGGGGGGTAGAGGCCCAGCTCAGAACTGAGATGCAACAAGGCTGTTACCTCCGTGCAGCAGCCATTGTTCTAGGACCAAGAGCGCATGTACTAGCCTCGTTTCTGTCAGGCAGGCTGTTGCTCTGTCGCCTGCAGTCTTACATCCTTAGAACTGCGGAGCCCTGGGCCCATCATGTTTTGAAAGGCATGCAGTTTCTCCGCTCCTTTGTGCGTCTTCCTATGAGACATCTGCAGGGCGTGTCTCTCAGCAGCTCCCACTTCCACAGGGAGACAAGCCCCTCGGAGAATAGAGGGAAGGACCTAGTCTCATTCAGCAGCAAAAGAGGCGCCACCAGGCACCTTCGATGCTTTCGGCAGAGCTCACAGCATTGCTGGCTGAAGCAGGGATAGGAAGGCTACAGCTGTATGTAATTACACTCCCAGAGCCACAAAGACGAATTTTAACTTTATTCTAAATCCCTCTCTGAGCACAAAACTATTTTTCCCTGGCATGAACATCAATAGACCTCAGCAACAGTGAAAAAGCTTGTTTGCTAGGCGTCGTCTTGTCCTCCTGGCTTGTGACCACACGACCACAGGATCACGACGTGGCCACAGGATCGCCACATCGCTGCTCTTCCGCCTCCAGATGGACTAAGAGAAGTCTTGAAAAAGTGCATTATTTAGACTTGTTAGGCACACTTAGAGAGGAAAGGTGATCAGTGTGGACTCCAAGGTCAAAATCCCACCTCCTGCACTAAGCCTCACGGCTGAGATGATCTCCCAGCTCTGAATTCCCATGCGCTGTCCTGACATTCACCCGAAACGTCTCTGAACTCCTGTTACCTCTGCTCTTCCATGCCCTGTCTTCCCAGGGATCGGTCAGAGGTAGATACCTCACTTCAGGTTTACCTTTATGTCCTGGTGACTTCTGCTTCATTAGGCCCCTGGGAAGTGCTCATTAGGTGCTGGCTTAATTAATGAATGATTCTCCCTCCTTTTCATCAGTCCCTTCAGACTAAATTGATTCCCTCCAGCTTATCCTCTAGAGCTCAACTAGCGAACTGTTTTTGTGGTTCTGGCGATTCATCTCAGCAAGACTAACTGCAATCAAAGTGGCTTCGCCTGGGAGAGCAGGTCAGGGCTGTCTCAGCAGGAGACAGCACCGCGACTGTCACCAAGCCTCCGACCAGACTGAAGGAAAAGTAGAGCAGATAATGTGGTCTCATTATATACATTTCAGTGAAAGTTGGGGCTAACATCTTATTAAGTGATTTTCCTTCTGGCTGCAATCGTAGAGGTCACTTCCATTTACAACCCCAAAAAAGCCATTTCTAGTTCAAAAAACAGCTAAGATCACTTCTAGACAGACAAGACTTAGGCAGAGTTTGTCCTAAATGTAACTCAATATTATTCCAATCCTGGCCCCAGCTGTCCTGCTTTTTTCACTAAAAAACTGGATACTTCTCTTATATTAGTCTTTAGTCAAATAACAAATAAAAAACACAAAACAAGAAACATCTGTTGCAAACAAATAGGGCTTGATAAATTCTGCCATTAGGCAAAATTTTTCTAAGATGATGCAGAAAGAGGTAGGTGATACAAATTTATGGCTAATGGCAAAAATCCAAGTGTTGGCTCAGTCCAGATGCAAAATGTATGTGTATTTATATTAGTGACAGAGCGGAAGGCTTATCCCAGCTAAGATGCAGAAACAACAGCGAGAAAGACATTTTCACTCAAGGGTTGGTAACTACGGACAGCGAGTGTTCATGATTCTGGCTCTAAATGCCATTGTCAGAAATGAAATAAGTTGCAGTAATAATGGGGGGGGGGGCAAACATGCACGGCCACATCACATAGAGCTGTTTTCGTGCAAGAGGGAGAGGTCGCCCTCCCAGCTGTTCGGTGACTTAATACCCTGGAAAGAAAACAGGCGAAGGTCAGCAGTGACTCTCTGTCCTCAGTTCAAACTGATTCTTGCACTTTAGAAATCTGGGTTTGTCTGGAAAAGGAAACACAGCCCTACAAAGCCTTTTACTCTGCAAAGGAATCTGCTAAAGGAGCCCACAGCCAGTGGATGGGTCGCCCTCCCCTCCCTCTGATGTCCCCTTCTGACTGAGGCTCTGCCACTCTATAATGACTGGCTACACTGTGCCCTTTATTTTGATCACAATGTGAACATAAGCTTATTCCTTTGTTCTCCTCAACACAGCTAAGCCACATCAGAACTTGCACAAATACCAAGTAAGACCAACATGAGGAACATAACATATCTCGACAACTCCTTGGCACATGTTTTAGACCTCGTTCTTCCCCCAAGAGCCTCAAGAGCTCATGGGCAGGTATTTTGGAAGGTGATTGAATTACTGGGTCCCTATAGCTAAATGTACTTTTTGAAAAATTACATTTATTGATATCTTTTAGGGCTACATTATGATCACGTTCATAATTGGGAAATTGTACCTGGACATGACACATCTTAGTTCTTTTTTTTCTATTCCCCTGTCCTCCCCTTCCCTTCCCATCTACAAAAGCTTTGTTTCCATTTTTCCTTCTTTTCTCCTCCTTTTCCTTTCCCTTGTCTCCTCCTATCCTTTCTTTCCCATCTTTCCTTTCCCCACCGCTTTCCTTCCTCTTCCCCATTGAACCTTTCTTTCAGTTTCGCCCTTACACCTTCAGTTCCTCGCAGCAGAGACGCTGTCTGCTATTCCAGGTGCGTCCTCTCATTTCACTTGGGAGTGTGGCTCCTGCTCCTCCTCCGGAGAGGTTGAGTGCATCCCAGC
>PVIR01024513.1:15206-25928 GCA_004026965.1 Petromus typicus | reverse complement strand
TATACCGTTGGTTGTTGAATTTTTAAAACTCGAAAAATTTACATCAAAATATAAAGGCTTAAAAACATTGGAAGAAAAAGTGCATCAGAATGTGTAGCAATTCTGGAGTGGCATTCCCAGATGGCAGCATTTGGCACTGAGGAAGGACAGGGCCCCCAGTGCTCTCAGTTGGGCATGCTCCTCTCAACCCCTATTTTATGCCATTTGGCCTCTTGCATTTCATGTGAGTGGTTCTACTCATGTAACCATGAGATTAAAAATTAAAGGTAGGTCAAGAGTTAAGAAAAGATAAAACTGTGAAATAAATGAGAAAAAAAATACAGGTGATCAGTGGAGTCTCGGGAACTGTCCTAAGCCAGTTTGCCCTTCCACCACTCTTGGGTTATTTACGCTAGTTAACAGTAATCGCCACGATTTAGAGCTGCGTGAGGACTACTTACTTTCCAAAGCCTCTGTGTTAGGTTATAAAGAAAGCAATTCTAAGACCAGATTTCAGCCACACGTGAAATAATTAGCAGACAGAACAATCTTAGTAGGTAAATGAATGTAGACCCTTTGAAAGTGAACACGGTGGTGAGCTCCCTAGATTTGTAAATGCTATTGCTACCAAAGTAGTAATTGTCTTTGAAGTATTTCTATGCCGTGTATATATCTCAAATGTCATTGATTTTACCAGTAAACCCCTGTTTCATCAACCAAATCCCCTTTCTACATTCATTTACTGATTAACCAGAGTTCTGGTGATGATTAGAAATAAATCAGCTGTAGTACATATGGTCTTTTCACTATGTGTTGATGGATAATACTTTGTCTGGAGATTCCTGGCTAGGGCAAAGATCAAACCCACGTAGACAGGACATAATACTTCACCATCTGTAGCAAGGTTTTTAAGACAAATGATAAGGCCTATAGTATAGATGATATTGGAGTTTGGCAAGTGAAGTCCGGCAGCTAACCACAGGACTATAACGAGGGTGTAACACACACGCCCCTCAGTGTGTAGAGCCTTGAGACTGGCCAAGCTCGGATCACCTGTTGATCATCCCATGTCATGACTCTCAGGCCTCAGCCAATCAACAGGTTACACGTAGAACCTTGCCTATGCCCGCCCTCGACTGCATGTATGAAAGCACCACCCTGCTCAGTAGAGATGGAAGTGATTCTCTGAAATTATTCCTGGAGTCCGTGTCCTGTATCCACACCTCATCCTCTCAGTTTGGGTCAAGATACCAGCCTACAACCAACCACATTATAGAGACAAGCTCCCAAGATCCTTGGCACCACAAAAAAATACACAAAACTGAAGTATTTCATCTCATTAGTCTTACACAGGAAAGTACTTTCTTGAGCATAAAAGAAATGGAGGTTAAGGGTGTGTTTGGTACCATCAAATGGAAAACTTCAATCTGTCAAAAATACCTTAAACAAATTAAAAGAGAAAAAAGACAACAGAAAACAGCAGTAACAAGAATTTTCCAAGTGAACCATGTTTTATTACATATATAAAACAAAATAAGCACTTTATGACTTTAATGTTTTTGCATGTTAATTTTTATGCAAGAACTGATTTCAAGTCAGTGTGTAGTGTACCTGTGTAGGGGAAAAATAAGTGTTTTTTGTCATTCCTGTGTCCCTTTCTTGCTTCTGTGCCATGCAGCTATATTGCTGCTGATTCTCTAAGGCGTCACAATGCCGGCTACATATTCTCTTCCAAGAACCACTGGTGAGGTGTTATTCTGATCTAAGGCCAATCAGACTATCTCATCTTTAATCCAAATGAGTTTATTCTTCTTGTCCTTCAGTGTGAAATGTGGGTTTTGTTGTTGTCATTCATATATCCACTACCTACTTCTCACTCAAAAATATCTCCTTTGACATCGTTGGAATCTGTGCTGTTATGGATTTTGCTTTCTTCAGAACGTAGCTTATATATCTTCATGGTTATTGTGACTTAAACAGTAAACAGAGTCTCAGCAGTGCCATAGTCAGAGGTGGCTCTAGAATAGAGCCTTTATGCCAGCAGAATGCCTCCAACTTCAGAGACTGAAGGAGCCTCTTCCTCATCAAAACGTGAGCCCACCTTATTTCCTTGTCTGCCTTGAAGCCCTGCGCAGAATAACTCACCTTCAGTGAATTCTTTCTTTAAAAAACACAAGGAGAAAGAGGAGGATAGACTTGCACTAAGGTTAGACTGACATTATAACCTGGCTGTAGACTGTTGCTCTCCCAAGATCTGTGCTTTTCAGTCAGCCCTACCTTGGACATCTGTTGTTTGTGTTTGCCAAAAATTCATTTCCCCTCCCTTTGAAATGGAGCCATGAATTGATATTGGGAAAACTCTTCCTTTACTATGAAAGATAGCCATGAAAATGTTACTCAAGATGTTCTCATGATTCATAGCCAAGGAATGGACCTGTGACCCAAGCTATACCAATCAGATACCTTCTCTTTAGAGTTTGGTGCTATGTAAAATACAGAAAAGGCTGGAAAAAGGAGTTGATGCTAACTAATTTCTACTGATTAAAACTGACCATTGGTTTCTATTTTCCCCAGATATATTATGTCTCTTGACTTTTTTTTTTTTTTTTGAGACAAGGTCACTCGCATTGTAGTTCAGACTGGCCCTAAACTCACTATGTAGCCCAGGCGAGTCTCTAACTCACAGCAATCCTCCTGCCTCTGCCTCTTGTGTATTGCAATTACAGGCATGAGCCACCATGCCCTCACATTGTGATATGTGGTTTCCAGGATCAAACTTGGACCTGGTGTTTGCCAGGCAGATGCTGGAACCACTGAGCTAAATTCCTGGCCCTGTCTCCTGACTTTTAAGCCTGACTTTGGGACTATTCTGAAATCTTCCACTGTATTTCTTGTGCTTGAGTTGATTTCTGTTTCTCATACCTAAGGAATCCTAGTTAGTGCAAGTTCTACACATGGTTGAATTTTTACAAAAGTGTGTTTTTCCCAAAAATTTCCTATTCTCAGGTTTCAGTTATCAGTATGGAAGCATAAATCAACCCTACCATGTTACAAACACTACCTATCTGATGTACCTATCTTTGAGGTACAGTCTATCTGCTGAATACAGAAAACAGCAGACCACATGCATGTGTACACACATGTATTAGTGGTCTTTATTCACTAATATTTTATTGAGGGTTTATACTGAATATGACATCAGTTTATAATTTTCCTCTTTTATAGTATTTATGTTTGACTCTGGAATGAAGGCTAAATTAGTCTCATAAAGTGATATCACTGCAGGGAAATTTCTTCTTTTCTTATCCTTTAAAATAGTTTGTGTAATTTGGGGTTGATCTTTTCCTTGAAACAATAGTTCTTATACCTCAGTGTAAATCCTCAGACATATTCATTAGCCTCACAACCAAGTTTCTAATTTGGTAGGGATGAAGCAGAATGTAGAATCTGCATTTTTAACAAGTTCTCAGGTGACACTGGTGCTTTTGTTCTGAGAATAAGACTTGAAGAACCACCTCCAGATTTGGTAAAAATCCATTTATAAAATCTAATAAGTCTATGTTTTGTTTAGTAATAAGTGGATTTTAAACTATTCATTATCTTGATCTATTTTCATTTTATTTGGCACCAACTTTGGCAAGTTATATTTCTCAAAGAAATGGATTTATGATTTTATCGCTCTTCAGTAATAAGTCAGTGTAAGAATATTATCTGATGGTGGATTGTGGTGTTACTTATGTACATCATCAAGTAGAGCCACCACTAAACAATAAAATAAAGAGTAGATAATACCGGTAGGTCCATAGGAGGGATAAAGTACAACAGTTAAGGAGACAGACAGCTGTGAAGAATGATGAATAGGACTTGTGGTTTGAACATTCAGAGACCCCAAGCCTCATGTAGTCAGGATGTGATCTCCAAAACAACAGTGCTCACAGGTGGAGTACGGGCAGGAGACTACATTGTGTGGAAGCCGAATGTTTGCTTAGATATGGAATCTGGCTGGAGAGAGTGACTCAGAGGCTTGCATCTCTAAGATGTATCTCTCCTCTGGCTCCTGATCTCTCTCCTTGCTCTCCTGTGGCCCTGAGAGGAGCAGCTTCCCTCTCTGTGCCCTCCACCTGATGTTTCTGCTCCTGAGCTGGCTTGCCACGAACTGACAACCCTCTGACTGCTAACAGCAAGGTAGTTAGGAAGCAAAGAGCAGAATTACAGATAGAAACTTGTTTGTATTAATGATGGTATGAAATGTAGAATGACTAATACAAAAATCTAACAGCAGAAAAGCTCAGACTGAGTTGTTTAAAAGAAGCTAGTTCAAATCCCTGCTGTCAACAAAATATTAGCTTTAAATAGGGTGCAGTAGAAAGGTGAAAGCATGAGAAGAGACACACACAGCATCATATGTGCCGAGCAAAGGCTGCTGAAGACACTGGTTGGATGTCTTCCACTTCTGGCTAAAATGAGGAAACCAGGACAGGATCCACTTGCACCCTGAAAACAATTAAAAATGTATAAATGTTATGAAATCCTTTTCAAAACGATGCACAGGAAGTCCTTGACTTATGAACATTCAAGTTGCAAACATTCGTGGATATGAGATCTCACCTTCCCAACATTTGTAGATGTGAATGAATTACAGAAGTAGCTCACTGATCTACCTTATTATTTTAAGATAACTATAAAAATGAAAATAGTTTACTTCCAGTTGTAGCGCATCAACATTTTAAGGTAACTGTAAAAGTAAAAATAGTTTACAGTACTGCATATGTTTGGTTTTTTATGCCTTACTTTGTATATTTGTGTGAAGATGAACTTTGTCGGGCTTATAAACCAATCCAACCTTGGACCAGAACTCATTCGTAAGTCGGGGGCTCATGATGCATAAGAGAACAAGGAAAACGATTTCTGAGAAAACAGAACAAAATGAAGTGGTCCTGTGGTCTCAGTATCTTGAGAGACTCCAGGCCATGAAACAATGGAGAATTAACAGGTTTCTTAAGACATTAATTATAAAAGTTCACTGGAAACATATTAGGTAATATCAATCACCCTACAGTTATAAAAGAAATGGAAGTTGTAGCTATAAAACTTCCCATGAAGTTAATTCCAGATACAGACTGCTAACATACTAAGTGCTGATAAAGATTTTTTTTTTACTAGTTCCATGAAGACTGTTCCTTGTCTCCTACTGAAACATCCTCAGGCTCGTTTTGATTGTTCGCTTTCCTATCAGCATTTGGTCATCAGATTCTCCCCGAAGTGTCTGTAATTCTCCGGTCGCAGCACTCTAGGGCTTCCTCAGCCTGCACCGAAAGCTTTCCAAATTGCTCCTGCACACTAGCTTCACAGGCTTCAAGCCATCTGGTCAGCTCTGCCACAGAAGTGACCCCACTGATGGGGCATCTCCACACAGGGACATGGAGGTCAAAGCTGCTCACTTCATGACATCTGAGCAGAAAGAACATCACCAAAGAGAAAAGGTCTGAGGGTCAGATTCCAAGTCACACACTTGAGGCCCCCTCAGACTCAGCTAGAGTGTGCTTTAGTAATCCCTTAGGTGGCTCTAAGCCAGTCAAGTGGAAAATTAAGTTTAATTGCCACCAAGGGCTTTTATCACAAGACTTGAGTATATAGAGGGAAATGCCCCTGCTCCTGTACAATATGTGTTCACTTGTAAAGCTTCCATGCTCACGGCTGAGTGATAAGATGAATAGAAAGATCAGACACTGCATGATTCCTTCCTAGAAGCTAAACATTCCAAACTTTCAATGCTATTTTTTACTTTGTATCTTGGTTAGTTTTATGATTTGTCAAAAATGATGACTCTGCTTTGGATTCCAAGTTACACACAGTGTTAATTCAAAATCATTTTGTTTGGTTTCTGTTTAAGGCAAAAGAATTTTTTAGGAATGTTAAAGTGAAAAGAACATTGAATACAGAAGTTCTGATTGTGACCTTGGTTCTGCCACTTAGAAAAATGTCTTGTCTTTTCCTAGCTTAAATTTCTTATCCAGGAAACAAAGGCTAGACTAAAAGATTTCCAAGTTATTTTCTCAGTTGGAAATTTTCTAAGTATCCAGATTAATATCTCTCAGATTTTAGCATACATCAGAATCACTGGAAGAATTCACCAAGCTTCCAGCAACATACATTCCAAGGCCCCTGGTAGGGCCAGAGAATTTCCTTTCAAAGGAGTCATCAAGACCTGTGATACCACTGGTCCTCAAGCTTCACAGGGAGTTGTGTTAGCTTAAAAATCTACAAATTACCTACTTGCTGTTGTGTTTTAAAACACTAGATGATGTATTTGGGGTTAAAAACTAGGCAAAGAAATTCCATTAAGGCTAAAAGTTTAAAATGACTCTACATAAAAATATGTATAGAAATTGTGTGGAAATCTTTGTGTCCAAAAATCGGTATGTTTACTTTATATCATTACCTGTATTTTTTCTGGTGAAAGAAGAATCTGGTGAGTAATGAATGTTAACTATAAGCTTCATCTATTTTATTGAATATCTGATGTACAAAACTTTTTGTTTTATATTTTGGAGGCACAAAATCAGGGGCTCCTGCTTTTCACAAATGCATAATAAGTGAAGGCAACAGATTTAAAAGCAAGTAACTCATATAAAACATCAAATAAAATCTTAAAATGATCTTAAAAAAAAAAGAATGCAACACATCCCTCATAAATGCAAAAAAGTTTGAAGAAGATATTAATCCCAGTTGGGAGGGGGAAGAATAAATAACTGGAGACATGCAAATGCCTGCTTTGGGGAATAGATAGAGGAGATATGAGGATTTATTTTAAATTTTATTTTCATTTCAGAATGTCGTTGTCTTTTGGGAGCAATGGAAACTCATCTGGGAGGGATGAGGTGAACAGAATCACACTGTAGACTCTGGGGGACATTTCAGAGAACACTTTTCTGCTTTTATTGCAAGATACACACACTTGTATAGCAGACGGCCGGGGGAGTAACCATATGGGTAGGGTCGGTTACAGATCAGTTGAAGCATGCAGAGAGGCGAGCCATTATGCGGGTTGGCTAGGGACTGACTGTGTGGTTTTGGCCAAGGGAAGAGTCAAGCCAAAAAAACAGGGCTGAACTCCAGCCCAGCTAAGCCTGGCTTTTGCCTTCATCAGAAGAAAACTGACCTACTGAGAATTTCCTTTTGAGGTACCATATTATATTATTATAAGTAAAAATGGTAGTTAGACATGTCATAGGCAGATAGCAGTGACTGATAGGCCTCACTCTCCTCCTTGGGATGGAGGGTCAAAATCTTGATTCGCCTCCTCCCCAGGAATGTAGTGATTGCAAATTCCCCAGGATACAGGGCCAGGACTTTAACCCCACCTAGAAAAGTCTCCTGACCAAAAAAACCCCTATACACTTGCTTTGTGACTTGATTCCTCATTGGACCCCATTTGATCAGTATTGCTTAAGCATCCATACTTGTTATAATCCTATTGGTTGATTGTAGTTTCTCTACTTTTTAAGCCCCCACCTTAAACCCACCTCACCCCATGGCATTGCTCTACAAGAGCTCTCTGAGAAGTGAGGTAGATGGGTACTCACATTTCCAGGTTCCCCCTTCTGCCTCTCTTAGGCACAAGCTTTCCTTCTCAATAAAATTTTCCTACTCAGACTTCCATCATTCTTAAAATTCATTCTTTGATATTAGAGACCATGAACTCACATTTCAAGTGAGGAGCTAGGTCTTGCTCCCGTCTCAATATTTTAAGTAATTACTTGTAAGTCCACTGGGAATAATTAAGAAATAGTCACATATCAGTCATATCCAGTAAATCTCACTTTTTAATCTGTTCTATTAACTTTTATATTTTTTCAATTTTTATTAGCAACAACATTTTCTAAACTTTTATGTACAGAAAGAATCAACTAAAATTCATTTTTCACTAAGACTTTGGTCAAATCCAATCCACCACTGCCATGACGTGAGCCTGAGGTGAATGTGTCTCCAGCCTGTGTGGGGGGAGCTTGGCCCTCCGAGTGGTGATGTTAGGGGCATTGAGGCAGCTGAGGATGTCACTCAGTGGTGGAGCACTTACTCAGGGCTTGGATTAAACCCTCATCACCCACAAAGAGAAAAGAGTGGTAGAAGTTGAACTGGGGTTGAATGAGAAGACAGTTGGGTTGTTGGGATGCCCCTCTTAGGAAATATTCATTCAGTTCTTGTAGAATCCTCATTAGTTCTCAAGAAAAGATTATTCTAAGAAGCAAGACTAGCCCTACCTTGCACCTCAAGCTTCCTGTCTCCCTTTGTGGTCTGTCCCTAGCAGATCCTCTCACCTTTGTGATGCAGTCTACCAGGAGTCCTCCCAGCAGGTGGCTCCATGCTACCTGTACTTTCCACATCTAAAGCTATATACTAACACATTCTATATAAGAAAGCCAGCCTCGAGCATTTTTTTTGTGATAGCATAGAAAATTGATTAACATAAAAAAGATTGAACAATATTAAAAGTAAATTTTGGTAAAAATCGTACTGTGTTTTTAGATTTAAGATACTACCTAATCCTTTGCACTACCTATGGGTATTACTTTTTATTTGCTTTAGAATTTTAAGCTCTAGGACACATAGATTTAGCCAGATTTATAGATTATACCTCTGAGTTTGATTTTTTCATTCTAATTCCTTACTTACATTAATATTTTGATGAGTACAATATTCATAATGATTATTAAGATTTTTGAGTGATTGTTATGTGTAAGATACATAGTGTACATTTTCTCAGATAATTCCAACAACTCTAGGATGTAATTCATATTCACTCTCGCTTGAAGAAGCCAAGCAAATATTATGACAGAGTTGTGCTTCACAATATAGTGACCACTTTGCCCACATTACCTATTTTACTTTGAACTATTTTTTTTTTGCCTGACAAATGGATTTATTTGTGACACGATCACTTGTCTGTCTTTTTATATTCAGTATATAGCCACTTCTACTTTTTTGTTTGTCTATTAGCAAATATAACAGAAGAGATACCCTGTTGGTGGGCTGTGTGTACCAGATATATTTATAGTTGAAAATACTTCAGAAACACAAGGACCATGAATTACACCAAAATTGAGAATCTTTAAAATCAGTCATTGCAATGGTATGGATATGACTTGAATACGTCCCCCAAAAGTTTTTACATCGTGATTTTACCTCCATTGTGAGGCAATGAAACTTAATCAGACCACGTGTTTAGAGGTACAACCTTTGGGAGATGATTAGAATAAAGGTGTCAGAGTAGAACTGCATGATGGAACATTGCTGTCTTTACCAAAAAAGAGAGGGACCAGACGTACTGCTCTCTCTGGCCATGGTGGTGACCAGGGCTAACTCAGGACTGCAGGCAAGAAGGTCATCACCAAATGTGGCCTTTTCCACTGAGAGCAGACCTTGGAACCAAGATAACTCATAAACCTCTTTTCCTTGTAAACTCACCTCCTCAGGTATCTCAAGGTCAGGAAACAGCAGGGTGGTCAGAGAAGGATGAGGAAGCTGTACATGGAGCCAGTGAAGACTCCTCGCACAGGTGAAACATGTAATTCAGAACACGAGGAAAACCTTTCATACCACATAGAACAATGCTTATTAATTCCAAAAAGAGTATGTTACTATAGCCAAAATATGTTTTCATTTTTGTCTTTCCCCATAATTAGCCTCCAAGTGTGCTGAATGTCTCAGTGACATTTTTGGCTCTTAGTACATAAGTTCTCTTAAGACTTCCTTCTAGAGAAAGTTCAAAACTCGAACCTTACTGGCTTCTCAGACATCTGCACATTGCCAGCCTGTTTCCGCTTGACTTATTCGGCAGATGAGGAGCAGTCACAGAGCCTTAATCCCCCTCCCTCACAGGAAGTAGTGCTCTTGGGCCTTTTCTTGGATCCTGCCAGGGATAAAACTGCTTTGAGTCATAGAGTACAGTGAAGGAGACTGTAGCAGATCTATGCTTTCTTTATATAAAACAGGTAGCTTCTGCTCGGTCTCATAAACTCTTGAGACACAAAATAAGTTCAACTCCACTGCCGTAGAAATTTCACATAGTGGATTGGACAGAGACGCAGGGTAGCTGAGCCCAGTTACCTTGGGCCATGAGTGAAGCCATCTTGGTCCCTAAGGCCAGCCCACCTTCCGGGTAAGCAGGAGTGACTTAGCTTGTTGTAGAGCACAGTTACTGCACAGTTGAGTGAGACCATTTTTCTACCCCACAAAATGATGACATGCATCTAAAAGGGTTATTGTTTGAGCCCTTAAACCTGGGAGTATTTTTACCCAACAGTAGATACCACATCATCTGAATCATACAGCGGATTTTCTCCTAACCAATGGCTCCTGTCAGCCCCTTGCTCATTCTTTTCCCGAGCATGGATAGTCCGCTTCACAGAGCTCCACCAGAGCTGCTCCTTGAGTGTGTAAAGGCTTCCTGGCTGGACTTTGCCCCTCCTTTATCTCCATGGTCACATTCCTGTCAAGTCCTGCTTATTTGGGTGCACATCCTTCCCTGTACTTTGCATGCCAGTCTGTGTTCATAAAGCATGCATCTGTTGTACATAAAGTTCCTTCAATGATTCCACGGTGGCCCATTGCCTCTGGGCAGTATGTGTTTCCCTGCTGATGTCTTCTCCTTGGTGATTTATCTTTATTATGGGTCAGTTATTGCACTGTACCTCACTTTCATTTTGACTTTTCCTTCTCTTCCTGTGCCTACTTATTCTG